>JAPTGZ010000006.1:37317571-37334529 GCA_029814645.1 Fowleria isostigma | reverse complement strand
TGTCGTCTTTATGGGGGAAAGAGTTAAAATACAACCCTAGTAGCCCGAAAGGTAGTTAGAAGAAGTGAAACTTATTTACTGTTATCCCAAGTTTCACTACTTTATCTTATATGGTTGCAATTATGTCAAAGAGATAACCTGTAAACATTCATTAGTTCACCAAGACTAACTTTTAGAACACAAATGTACCCAATCAAGAAAAATTAATACTAAATAAACACAACAGATTATAGGCACTGAAATGAGTAATTTAAAAAAAAGTCAAATATATCTAATAAATAGTGTCAGTAAATAAAGTAAAAACTGATTGAAACTCAAAGAATAAAACACACACATAACTTGAATCGTTATGTGTATCAGACCAAAGTGGGTCAAACCAGTAAAATACTATCATAATTACCTATAAGTTATGACAAACACATTTTTCTATTTTTTTAGTGTAAAAAAAATTTAATTACTTGAAGATGTTGACATTTTAAACAATTCTTTCACAAAAAAAGTGAATAACCTAAAATGTCTTAAGAAAAATAAGCGCATTTTTAATATTCTGCCTGATATTAAATGTTTTGTTTATTTGTCATAATATATATGTGTAAATGATAAGATTGCACTTGTTTTTCTTAAGCGATTTCGGGTTTAAAACAAGACATATTGCTCATCGGTTCTCTGAGAGGAATAATTATTTAATCAAAAAGCTCTTTCCATTCCCTGTAGATGTATTTCCTGTTTGGCAAAACTCACCACTATTTTTGTCAAATTTATTCCAGGTGTTTTTCTTCCTTGCCTCTATAAACATTTTCTAATGCAAGATTTAAAAATATTGCACTGTATATTTATAGGAACACGTTATGAGTACCACTGTGTACTGCATTACTGTAAGTCAGTGTTTCTTGCCTGGGGGTGGGGGGTGGGGGGGGGACTCAACAAACCAATCTTCTGCCATGGTGATCAATCACTAGACTAGACAAAGAGTTAAGGTTTGAAGAATGGACAAGGATTGGACTGGAAAAGAAACACAAGCAACGTTTGTGTTTTTGCACAGTTTACACGTTAATGTTCTGAGATTCATTGAACCACTGATATTGTTAAAATGTTCATCTTTGTCACCAAAATGTGTTTGTTGCTCTAAAAAAAGTAGCTTTATTGTCATCGTTGTAAGATAGTTGTGCATGTCCTATGTTTATTTGTATAAATATTGTCTGAGGGAGCAGTCTGATTGAGTTTATTTGTATTATTCAAGCAAAAATCTTAAGTTATATTTAATTTACACAACAAATTATTCAAAGAAAAGTAAAAATTATTGTTACAATATTGATGTTTCTGTCAATAAAAGTTATGATTGCACCACTGGTACAATGTTATTTGGGTTGAAGGTGGCCCTGAAGATTCTTTGTCCTCCAAAGGTGGGGGGCCCACAGTAAAAAACTGAGAACCACTGTTAAGTGGACCATCCTAAATCCTACACACTGCACTTTTAACAGAGCAGTTACATTAGGGTTTCAAAAGTACTTCCACCAAAGCAGTACATTTCACATTTTAACAAATGCATGCAAATTCAAGTACTTTGCATTATTAATTTGTGCCTTTTATATAATCTTTTTTTCTTTTTAAAATGATTCACTGACATTTGTAATACGTGGTTGCGGCTGCTTCGCACAATATGACTTAAAGTTAGACAGTAATATCTGCATTTTTCCTCTGACCTTGTGTCCGTGTGATGATTTTTCACTGTAGCTATAGGTTAAGTGCTCTGTACGAAGCCAGAGTAATGTTTTGCAGCCAACATTAAATGGAGAAATGTCACAAGAAGCGCCATTTGCTAAAAGCGGTAAAGTGAGTGTAAATCAATACCTGGAATGTAAGTTATTACCTACATAAATATTGTAATCTAGGACTATGAGCTCTTTTCTGCCGCTACGCTTCAGTGGATCCTGCTGATGCCTTTTCTATTCTCACCAACTGTGAAAAAGAATGCCAGCCATGAATGCAAATGTAAAGAAGATATTTCAGGCGTCCGGCCGCGGTGCAGACGTCTACCTGAAACAGCCGTGTTCATTCCGATGAAGGTCATTGGAATTAGACTTTATGAGTTAATTGCTACTAAACTGCGTGTGGGTCATTTCAGAATTGGAGGACAATTTGGGCATCAAAATCTTTGGAAAACCCACATATGATTTCATAACGTTTTGTCATGTATTTAATAAAACCAAATAATAAACCATGAAATAATTGGGTTTGTCCAGCTCAAGCATCAAAGGTACACTTAATTAGATGTGTTAATTTGTTGTGCTCTGTTCTTATTTCCCATTACATTACATTGACATCTGCACTGTACCTGAAGGAAAAAGAGAAAAAAATGAAAAAAAAAAAAAAGGTAAAACATTTAAAAGAAGAAAAGTACTAAATTATACATATACATCTTATTTTACTACAGATAATGCATTGTCCCTCCTGAGTAAACTGAAGGAGATGCTTTGTTACTCTCATTAAATAGTCGGTACTTATATAACGCTTTTCTGCACAGTAATGGTGTCCAAAGCGCTTTACAATACAAGCCTCACATTCACCCATTCACACACACACTCATACACCAGTGGGCGGCTGCTGCCATGCAAGGCGCTAACATGTCTCACTGGGAGCAATTTAGGGTTCAATGTCTTGCTCAAGGACACTGTGACATACGGACAATTGGAGGTGGGATTCAAACCTCTGACCTTCGATCATCAGACCACCCGCTCTACCAACTGCACCACAGCCACCCATCATTAATGTTACAGGGTTGTAAATCTATGCTAATGTTAGCTTTCCTTCAGGAACAGTTGCTAGCTTTGGGATGAAATGGTACTGTTAGCAACAAGGACGGACTTAGTTATATTAATAAACACAAAAGACTTTGAATTAAGTTGTCTTATTCTGATTATAAGCGTTACAGGGTTGTGTTAGTAAGAGTGACACAACCAGTCAAGGCAGAAAAGATTGGAAATATCTGAAAAATAGAAGATAGGATTTAACTTTGGGCTAACCATGGTGTTAGCATAGGGATTGATGATGTCATTTCCTCTGTGTGATGCGAATCATTATTTTCTTCTTCTGCCATGATTAATTAATTTATGTCACATGATTGCACATATAACTTCAATGTATCATTACTACTGTTTAAAATATGTTGATTAAATTGTTTTATCAGTCATAACAGACATGTATCTACAAAATCATACAAAAAAGTGTATTTATAACTTATATTTGACATGTAAGGTTGTCATCTAAGGAGGTGGGACAAGAGAAAAATACCATTTTAAGAGGTGTTTGAGATCTTTTTGGTATTTTGAATAATATTTTGGAATACATATTATTACAACTATATTTACATTTTGTCTCAAGACAACAATTATTGTCATAACAAGTGCATGTGTTGGTGTTTTGTGCAGAGATTGTCTGAATTTTTTTGGGTGTGACAGAAAATGTCCTCTAATTCTGGAAAGACCCATGTATCGAGCGGTGCGTTTTATTTTTCCGTCTTCCTTCTTTCTGCAGCTCTGAGGGACAACAGAATCGAGCTGGTGCGAGCCTCGTGGCAGGAGCTCACCATCAGAATCGGTGACGTCAGCCTGTCAGATGAGGGCCTGTACACCTGCTCGCTCTTCACCATGCCTGTCAAGACCACCAAGGCCTTCCTCACTGTTCTAGGTGAGAACATGGGTTTTGGCCCGGTCTCCACAGCCCACTTACCTCTGTCTAATTCTTCATGTCCTGACAGCGTAAATACCAGCACATTTTAATTGCACTGCGTTGCTTTTCATCGCTAGATGTTTGGTACATAGCAAAAGAATAACATTTTTACTTTACATCTTACCCTTTTCTGCTCGACTAAAGCATCGCAGTCAAGCCTACTGCTATATTTAATTTTCTTTCGGTGAAGACAGCCACAGAAAAAAAAAACAAAAAAAAAAAACTTCCCACGACAGACAGGTGCAGAAAAAATAAAAGTCAATCCCCACACACTGCTAGCACTTATAATACATTCATTTAGACTCATGTTTTAGTAATGTGACATTCATTAGGCATCTCAAGTCAGAAAAGAAAAAGCAGTGGCAATAATCCTGGATTTCATAAACCATTTCCAGTGACACCACAGTTCATTTTTGTTTATCTTCCCTCTGCGTGTGGAAAAAAAGTAGACTTATTTTTAACCCATAAACACCCAAACATCCTCTGGAGACTAAAACCATCTACTGATGTAAATGTGTATTATGTTTTGATCCACTACTCCTATCAATACATGTAAATAACTGTTTTTTTAATAGCCTTTTATTTTTTTTACAGCTATGTTATTGTACTGCTTTATATTGCTTTTTTTTTTCCCTTGTGGGTTTTTTGTGTGGGTTTTTCGGTGTTGTGCTGCTTTTTTTGAACCTCAATTTCCTGAGGGTTCTGCCCAAGGGATGAATACAGTTTAATCTAATCCAATCTAATCTAATCTAATCTAATCTAATCTAATCTAATCTAATCTAATCTGACCTAATCTAGTCTAGTCTAGTCTAGTCTAGTCTAGTCTAAATAATTGGTGCAAAATGCAGGTTGAAAATAATAATGTCTTTAACATGTCTTTACAAATCACATACACCTATGTTCAGCGTCTGCACTGAATGTACAATGATTAACCCTTTAAGACCTAGATCTATTATTTATGTAGACTTCCAAATAACTGTGTTCTACATTTACCGGTAGCCTTTTCTGAGTGATTTACACCATTTATTATGACATCATTCACTGTATTTTCCATTGAAAACCAGACATTTTCCTACAGGTCCTTTTTCATGTTCATTAACCGATAAAGACCCAAACATCTACCAGAGACCAAAATCATAATCTGATCTAAAATGTTTGATACCTGTTGATTCACAAATTCTATCTATTCTAATTGGCATAAAATACAGCTTGTCATCTTTTCATGGTCATTAGATATGACTCATTTGGACATTCAGAGGCTCCGTAGTGAATGTGGAAACACCATCATCTTCAACAACATTGATTCACCAGTAAAACCCATGAAGTCTGATCAATGACAGTGGATGGAGGCACTTGGTTTTACATACAGTCATTGATATTTTTGCTGTTAAAATAATTTTTTTCTTCCTTTATTCCCCTGTTTTGAATATAATAACTTTTGAATTTACTCTGAGCTTTTATGAATGTTTACACGATCAGCGAATTAAATATAGGAAAACACATGATTTACATTGAAATATGCAAAATATAGAGAATAATATTATAGAAATTTGTGATAAGTTACTTAAAAATTGTTAAATATAGAGGAAAAATTCAATTGAGAACTGACACAAAGGTAAGGCTGGGTCTTCATGGGTTATGTACAGAAAAATAAACATAGGAAAATACATGATTTACATTGAAAAATGCAAAATACAGAGGATAATATTTTCAAAATGGTGATAAATCACTTAAAATTTTTCAACTGTAGAGAAAAATTCAATTTAAAACTGACACAAAAGTAACACCGGGTCTTTATGGGTTAAGTGTAGAAAATTAAATATAGGGAAGGACAATAGTATTATAATAAATGGTGATGACTCACTTTAGAAAGATGAAAAAGAGTGAAAAAATAATTTTGGAACTGCCCCAATAGTAGCACTAGGTCTTTCTGGGTTAAATAAACACAAGATGAGCAATGGAAACTCCAAACACAATTCATTAATTTGATTGTGTGTATTGAAAAGGTTCTGAAGTGGTTTTTTGTGTTTCTGTGTGTCGTAGGAGTTCCAGGGCGACCAGAGATCACGGGATTCACCAGGCCTGCCATGGAGGGGGAAGTAATCACCCTGACGTGCACCACAACGGGCAGCAAACCAGCTGCCAACATCCGGTGGTTCCGAAATGACAAGGAGGTCCAAGGTAAGCGTGTGGTGTGAATTCACACAGCATTGTATTCTCTGTTACCACTTGTACCCTCTTGGAGACATCATTACTGTCAAGTCATTCAGCTGCTGCATTCCTTTGTGCTCATATTCATGTATTGTTCCACCGGCCGGGGTTTAGCAGCTCCATGATTTGCCTGGCGTACGGCCAGTGTTTCTGCTGTCATTGGAAGCTGTCCAATTGTTGCTGTTGGACTGTAGCGGAGCCGTCCACATTTCAGTGCCTGACCGAGGCAGAGACGTGTAGGCCGTCTCATATTGATTCTAATTATAAAGTTAAGTATATATCGCTAGGTCGTGTTTTCCCTGTAAAGAAATGAATTAGATGTACTGCATTTAATATTACATGAATGGAGAAACTATTCACATGAAGGAAAACGTAGGAAAAAATGCTGTTGCCAATCACGTTGGAATAGAACGCTATTATCTTTTCTCATTAAATAAAGTGTATCTGGGTCTCAGTATGTAATCATTGTACCTGAGGTGATTATTGCCATAAATGGTAAATGGTCGGTACTTATATAGCACTTTTATCCAAAGCGCTTTACAATTACAAGCCTCACATTCACCCATTCACACACAAAAACTCATACACTAGTGGGCGGCTACTGCCATGCAAAGTGCTACCAGCCTCATTGGGAGCAACTTGGGGTTCAATGTCTTGCCCAAGGGCACTTCAACATGTGGACAGTTTGGAGGCAGGATTTAAACCACCAACCCTTTGATCATTTGATGACCCGCTCTACCTACTGCGCCACAACCACCCCTTGATGTGTAGAAATAGGAATAAAAAGAGTGTCTGAAAAGAAAATTATTCCAACTGTACAGGCAACAGTGTAGTTTTAGCTCAATAATATAAAATTAACCTGTGAGGATCCCTGGGTTCGAGATGTGGTAGTTTTTATGTTGTTGTGTATTCATGCATGCTGTACCACATTTGTCCAGCAGTCACTGCCAAAATGTTCTGGCCATAGCAACATGATTGTAAGGCTCTTGTTTTCCAAAATTACTAATATCTCCCAAAATATTGGTCCTATCAATTTGTTGTTTTTACTAATCTGTTCGTTGACCAAAAATACACAAAAATGACAAACTACAGCAGTCAGCTCTTTCTGGATTTTGTGTGAATCCCCAGACACACACACACACACACACACACACACACACACACACATGCACACACCACAGAGGCCATTTGGCTTTTATAATAATGAAGATGTTAACAATAAAATCTGTCTACCACAGATCAGGTTCAGGTTTCTTCATTTGTACCCATAGGTAGATTTTTCCTGCAGTGAGTTTTCCTTCACGAAACAAACATTTACAAACATTTAACATTTCTTCATTCTGACATAAAAATGCTCAATAGCTCAAGGCTCTACCAATAAACACAGTTCTCCCGAAACACCAAATGACGAGAATAAAAATTAGTTCAAAACAAGAATGCAATGAGTTTAAAAACCCGAATACTTAGCTCCAATAAAATAAAATAAATAAATAAAGCCTGTGCACAGAATCTAATTCTAGCTTACTCTGCTCTATAATGGCAGTAGGGATAAAACTGTTTCTATTATTGCCAAAATTGAATTGTCACACAATGAAATCAGATGCATGTTTTAATTTGGAAATATTAAAGCTTCTCGTGAACTGAAGTCCCACCCCTCCAATTGTGCCCCATGGAACTTTATTTCAAATCGCGTCATTGCAGTCAATGGATAGACATAGGGTCTAATTTTAATTGTGCTATCATTTACACACATGATGTCTGTCAGTGTAACAGATCATTTTACAAGTCAACAAAGTCACATTTGTGGTAAAGCTGTTGAAGTATCAGACTAAAAATATGTGAATATAAAACCCATACATCCCAAAATAGGTGGCATGATTGTAACTGTCTCTACACAGTCTGTTCAGATTCAGTTTCAACACGACCAGACTATAGTGATTTTCACCTGTTTCAATACTTTTTCACCTTACTCTGGAAGATTTGAGGTAAAATGTGCCAAGTCAGCGGTCACTGGTATTGGCGACATGAAATACGTGCTACAAGAGATGCAGTTCATTCAGCCGTTTGACATAAAAACCGCTTTGACTGGTAAAATTATCTATTAAATTCATCTTTATCAATGATGTACCCCCCTCACACACACACACACACACACACACACACACACACGTCCCTTTTTGCAGAATTATTATCAAAGATTCTGTTGATTCGATTCAATCAATCAAAAAAACACTTGTGTTTTTAGTCTTGTGTCTTAAGTCCTATTATTTTTAGATTTAAAAAAGAAATTAACCTTTATTTAACCAAGAAAAAAATCCCATTGAGATTAAAAACTCTTTTGCAAGGGAGTCCTGGCCAAGAGGCAACACAAAATACAACACACAGTTACAACTCACAGATGCAACATTCACAAATTTGTAGGACAAATCAAAGTATGAAGAACAAGTACAAGATATTGAGTTAGCCTCGAGCACTTTGAGTTTTAAAAGCATTTAAGGAGATCAGTTCAGTCACTTTCCAGTCTTTTTGCAACATGCAACTAGTATCGTCTGTAGTCATCTATATTATAAAAGCCAATTGGACTCTGTGCATGTGCATGTGTGTGTTCAGCAAATCACACAAAATCCAGAAAGAGTTCACTGCTGCAATTTGTCATACTTATGTATTTTTGGTCAACGAACAGACTAGTGAAAGTGGTCAGTTGACAGGACCAATATTTTGGGAGATATTCGTAATTTTGGAATACAATAGCCTTACAATCACATTGCTATGCTGGAACGCTTTGGTGGTGACTGTTGGACAAATGCGGTACAGCATGCACAAATACACAACAGCATAAAAACTACCACATCTAGAACCCGTGGATTCCTGTGGGTCAACGGGCTGGTTTTTAATAATTGCGAATATCATCTGTCATCTTAATCCCTTGCAAATCTGCCAGGTCTGTAATTTAACTCTTTCCCCCATAAGGATGTGATTTGACGACTATTAGAACAGATTTTGTTTTTTTAAATGTAAAAGAGGCTGTGATTGGTGGAGATGACCACAACCCATATTAGGCCAACCAATAAGATTAAGTAATAAATTTCCTTTTTCTTTCTTTCATTTTTTTTGTTTTTTCAAAAAAAAAACA
This sequence comes from Fowleria isostigma, assembly GCA_029814645.1. NCBI lineage: Eukaryota > Metazoa > Chordata > Actinopteri > Kurtiformes > Apogonidae > Fowleria > Fowleria isostigma. The sequence continues at coordinate 37,325,456 of JAPTGZ010000006.1, read as the reverse complement.
AATAAAAATTATAATACATTTTCTATATTTTTTTTCTTCATTTCTTATTATTGTTATTGTTTTTTATTTTTATTTTATTTTTTGTTATTTATTTTTTTAAAACAAAAATAATTGAAAATATTATAGTAATACATTTTCATGTTTTTTCCTGAAGTTTGCCGAAATAGTGACAATTATAGCCACTGGAAAAAGAAACAACATATCTGAAAAACAAAATGTTCCATGGGTAGAACTAATAACATACATAGGTAGGTGTCCAAGGGGGAAAGAGTTAAAGAAAAACTTACCCCCTGTTGACCCACTCTTTTTCCATCAAACATAGATGTCTTTGTGTTTTAATATCTGCTGCACCTTTTTTGAGTCTATTTCCTAGCAGAGGACAACGGAGGCTGGACCAGTGATGATAAATTTAAGTATTTTAGGTGTAAATTCAAGAGGCTACTGTTGAAATCACTGAAAGAGCCAAGTTAAATCCTTTAGAAAAGTGTTTCAACTTGTAAAAGGTCAAGTGATGTCTCATAAGATGAGGAGGTGGATGACATGCATGACAGCTACACTACAGAACATCTTTCTGTCTTTCATCAGTTTTCTATAAGTGGGGAATGTGCCGTTGAAATCAGAGCAAGAGAATAAAGTCAATACTGAATAATGAATAGTGAATAATGGAGGGAGAGATTTCCATATCACCAGAGGTCTCCAGGTTCCACTCGTCCTGTGCAAATAGGGCTTCATGTCACCAATGTTTTCTTTTTATTATCGCAATTTACACTAGCATTTTAGCAAAGTTTCAGAATTAATCACAGTACATTGTAGCAAACCTGAAACACATATCACATGATGGAAGGCGCTGATAACGTCGCTGGTCGTGGAAATTATAGCTCATTGTTTGAATCCCAGTTTTCTGTCATTAACCCTCGGAGACCCAGAACAGCTTCTGATCTGCATTAGGTTATTTATATATCAACCGTGATACTGTTTATGCACCTTATATCTATATATTTACACCATACTGCTTCTCTCTGACACTTTATGCACCTTATATATCATACAGTTTATCATATATCATAGTATCTCTGACTGTTCATACTGTTTATCACTGCACATTAACATCTCACTTATCTCAGTCAGTTTCTGCACATGCTGTATACATTTACCTCTGACAGTTAGCACAATTACCAGACGTTGCACATTTATGTAAACATATTTTTTCCCTTAGTAGTTGTAGTCTGTATGTTTATGTTTTTATGCTTGTTTTCTCCTGTATGCCATTTCTTAAATGCCACTTTGTTTTGTTTGTGTAGCTTCCTAGTTAAATTATTTCATTCCAAAATTTTACACTTTTATCTTGTGTTTTTTTTTATTTAAGTTTAGTTTAGTTTTAGTTTTATTAGTTTATTTTGAGCTTATGCACTCCATGTACAGTGGTAATTACATATACATGTACAACATTCAGTACTGTTCATATACATTTCATACATGTGTACACAAATATACATGGAAAGATTGCTAAAAAAAATAAAATAAAAATATCATATGCACAAAGTATACACAACTAGAATTATACATGAAGAATCTACATATAGAATTATACATTCAGAACTATGCATAAAGAATGTGCACATGCAACATATGCACATTTTAAACTCTTGTGGTATTCAGTGGGGCCAGCAAAGTAAGATTTTCATTTTACAGGGAAACTTGTTTCTTTACTGTACATATGACTATTAAACACTTTGGATTTGTTTTGCTATGGTCATCTTTCTACAAACAGATGTTTGGGAGAGCCTCAGTTTCATTTGGTTCATGCAAATATGAAATAATCAATATTTTTTATTCACTTTGACTGAGGATTAAGGACTTTATGAGGGGAAAAACCTGTACAAATGTGTTTTAGTATATAACCCTTGGGATATTTGCTATTTTTGTTGTGAAATATTTTCACCATTTTCCCCCCAAAAAAGTTGAATATCTTCAAATATACATTAGCATGAATCCAATATATTGTAGCAAATGGATAAATGAAGGCAGAAAGTTATCGTTTAGTCAGAAATTCACACATTGACACATGAGTTCTCTCAAGCTCAGCAGCTGTGTACTCAGCATGTGACTAGACCTGTATTAAATGAAGGTACATTTATACATTAAACTGTGCCCAGTTTATTATAAAACAAAATTAAATACAATATACAGTAGGAGGGGCTCCCAACTCTGTTTCTCCATCAGTTTGGGGGTCCTTGGCCTTAAAAACATTGAAGACCCCTGCTATAGAGCATCTCAATGTCCGAATAAGACTTATGTAGTATCTCTGAATAGCTTAAGAACTCCAGTTTTACCCAAAGCGTATGGGTCCAATTAGTGGATGGAGAAGTTATTGACCATTAGTGAAAAATAGCCTTTGTAGCCACAGATGGCAGTGTTGGCGTTTAGTAGTATCAACATAAACTGTAGAGTTTAACCACACAATAACATGAACAGAATCACCTGTAATATAATTGTGTTTTCTACTGTAAAAGGTGAAGTGAAAGGGACACAGTGAATCACAGAAAAATGTACTGCATAAAAGTAGCATCATTGTTTCTGAAATCCTGCCTTTTTTTCCTCCGTCTAAAAAACACAGTTTACAAATGAAACCAACCTGTGTTTCCTGAAGGTTAAAACGCCAGTGTAGCATCGATGCTAAAATAAAAACATATTCGTGTGGACATAGCCTCACATTGTTTGTAAGAACACAAGCGCTCAAAAAAAAAAAAAAAAATCCATGTTCATGAGTGTATTCCACTGGGGACACAGTTATTCATTTATGCCACAGTGTGATACTGTTTGTACTACAAACTCCGGTACTGTCTGGATGCGCTGTCTTGATCCTGCCTGGCTTCCTGTTCGCTCTTGTCAGCCTCGCAACCATCCATCGCATCCCTAGGTGGCCTTAAATGTGTGCTTTATTTTCCGAACAGCAGCAATTAAATAGTCAAACGAATCAAGCAGGAGACAAGAATGCAAACTTAGAAAGGCCACATTAGTAGCTTCACCCAGACTGACAAAAAAAAAAAAAAAAAAAAACAGAAAACACTGACAGAGACAATGCATGAGGCAGCAGATGGTGCAGTGTAATGTGTGCTGATCTCTTACACCAGGAGAAGTTTTCTGTGGTTTCACAGTGTGCATACAAGCTTTCACTTTCTTCTGCACTTCTTTCCAAACTGTCTAAAGCTATGCACTTTGTATTTTTATAGCTTTTATCACCATCTTATTTCTGTTTGGGGAAAAAAAAATAATAATAAAAAGACAACGACAAAAAAAAAAAAAAAAATTAAAAAATCGGAATAGAATGTTTTTCTTCAATTTGATGGCAGAGGTAAGCCGTGTGCAGCTCTTTAATGTAATGGAGCCTGCTGTGGAGACTCGGTGTGACAGTTGCTCTTTATTGAAGATTTGCACCAGAGAGCTTTTTCTTGGTGGTTCAGTCTGTGTCTGCCCAACACGGCTCGATGATTGATGGGAGAAGGGCTGGGGTATGAAGTTTTCGAGTTGAAATGACATGCACGTAGACTCCTGAAAGGCCAGTGGAGAGCAGACACACACTATCACAACCACACTTGTCCATCTCAAGAGACAGCCAAGATGATCTCTCTGTTGCTTTATACCATGAGAAATGTTGTATTTTTAAATATATATCTAAATATGTATTTTTAACAAATATAAGCGTAGTACCAAAACAATGATAACCCCTTCATGGACTATTATTGTGAATACACCTCACCTCACCACCTCATCACCTGGTTTATCTATCATTCCTGACGTTCATGGATCAATGTCAACACCTGGTTTCTATAATGGTGTTATTAACGTCATAACATTCTACCGATTTTTAGATCATTTTTGATTTGTTTGGATTGTCGACTGGGATAACTAGTCAATAGCAGCATCAATAAAATAATCTTCATCCATGAGATTGTAAAAATAGTAGAATGTCACTTATTTGCATCGTAGTTATTGTAGGATTCAAACTAAAAACAAATCCACTTAATTTAGGATCTGTATCACAGCAACAACACAAATAATAATAATAATAAAAATAACAAGTGGTGCCCGGCACAACAAACCCCGCCCCTCGTATAATACTGTAGCTTATTTTGGCATCAATCCAGCTGTCGTCATGTGTATGCGTGTGCTGATGTTAGCATATCAACTACCTCTATGTATGATGAGATCTATTCCAAAACACTATAAATGCCAAATTTTAAAAACTGAGTTTGTCATGCCATTTTGCTGTGTACTGAACCTATTCTCTGCTCCGTCATTTTGTGCCAAATCTCTGTCTATATATCCTTGTTTAAAATGTACAGACATGCAGTCCCATTCTATATGCACCGAACCTCTTTTTTAGCCAAAATGCAAGATATCCATCCAATGTGGACCAATCAGAATTTGTTATCATTATCATCATTGCTATTTAGAAGTTCAGCACTAAATGACTATTAACCTGAATGTGTTTTAAATATGTGATTTAAGTATTATATTTTTACACTTTACAATCTGATACTAGTCGGTTTCTGCAAAAATTGATGGTTACGGTCAAAACTTTAGTATTTTAAAAATCATGACCTTGAGTTTGACCTTTGAAGGTCATCAAAAGTCAGCAAAATTGGTACCAAATGAAAGACCATTTATGACTTCCTGTAACTTGATAATACAAAGTTAGTCAATGCCTGCCTTAGTTTTCAAGTTATGTTATTTTAAGTTTTGTGAACATGCAAATTAGGCGTTTGAGCCCTGTCACTCTAGATGACAATAACTCAAATCAGTATATACACGCATGACAACTGAGGTAGGTAATAGCGAGAGAATTGAATTTCCAATAATTTGATGTTAGTTTTAAATTGCTATGACAAACAGGAGGGAAGTTATAAACAATAAACAAATTTTAGAACTTATAGACGAATGTCCATTTTTGTACTTGGTCTATATCTCAGCTGCACTTTGGCCTACTTTTGCCGAAAAACTAATCAGATCAACTAGAGAATTTGGTGAATCATTTGGTAATAATGCTTGAAATGTGATCGCTAGAGCACATACAGATAAACACACAGACATACAGACAAACGAACTGACCAATATGTTTGCTCTCCGGAAAACAATAATAATGACTTTCCTACAGTTCCTGAAGGAAATGTAACCCGTGTGTTTGCCTCTTGTTGAATTGGTGGACTTGTGGTGAGGTGCAATGTAAAAGCAAGAAATAATTCTAAAGACAGACTAGTTATAAAGTCTGGGTCTAAGTAACATTGGAGTGAATGAGAAAAAAATCATCACTCTGTGCACTTAAATGCCTGTAGATCAAAAAGGAAATGTTTTAAGATTAAAATGTGAGTAGTTTTTGAAAGAAAACATTTTTTACATCATTTTGATGCGTAAATTGTTGCTGAAACCCCCAAAATGTGAGATTTATGAAGAGTTGTTTGTGGATTTTCTAATATAAAACCCAACCCTCTCCACTCTAAGTTAGAATGGGGATGATTTCAGCCAATCAGCTGTCAGCATTCTGTTCCCATTGTATGTGAATGGGGTTTGGCATGGTGCTCTTGTACCGTATGAGATATCGGTACGACATGTCACATATATAATCTTTGGGGCAGGCCTCACATTTGTAATATTTCAGTATAATTTTAGGATCAATCATGTGGGAATGGTAGCCACTTGAAAATAGCTCAATTCATTTTGGATGGACAAATATGGCCATTTTTTCACAACTTTAATGAAATTGGTGCATTGGAATGTCAGTCCAGATAAGAGCACATCTTTTGAGACCAGACTGCACATATCTGCAATAATATGACTGACCTCCAACGCTCTGGGTCGGGTTTTTTGCCAAAGTTTTTATACATCATAATATGTCAGTCTGACAAACAATAGTCCCCTGTGCCTTGCATTGCATGCAAGAACATGGAGACTAATAATAATAATAATAATAATAATAATAATAATAATAATAATAATAACAATTTAGTTATCAATTTTTCTATAATTCTAAATTTAGGCAGTAGGGCAATAAAGAATGTGCACCTTTAACTTCTTCTCATGTCAACTGGTGTTACATAATCCATACATTAAGACAATTCCCCTTTTTTTGGTTTTATTTTTGATTCATAAAATGCTATTCACGGATGACGAGCGGGTTTCTCCAAAAAAATTATCCTATGCTCAATTTTGCCTCAGACTGGCGTATTGTATACAAAGGTGCTTTTATTAGTTTTACTAGCATACGCAGGTTTTTATTAAGCCTCTTGGGCAAACAGACTTGGTGTGATGCATCTCCAAGTCAAGGAGAGATAAAGAACAAAGAAGAGACTGGAGGGCTTGACTTAAAAACTTCATTTCCATGTCAAAGTGCCAGAGTGGAGGGATGTCAATCAGTGCTCCGGATCCAAGGCTTTTGTAGGTGCTTCTTTAAAGCTTTCTTTAGTGAGTATGTGCTGGGAGCGGTATGTTTTGCCATTGGTTCTTCTGTGGTAGATCATTGCCGCCAGTGTCTGCTGTCAGTCAAATATATCCCCACTGGGGCGACCAGTCTACAAAGCTCCGAGCCGACAGCAGGTGTAATAGCAAAAAACATGTCATATTTATTTCATGCTCTGATGATTTGTTTTTCAACCATTTATATTAGAAGCACATAGCATTTCAAACCTCAAAATGCAACTGTCATCCATTGTCAAATAATTTGTTTGCACAATATAGAGCCATACAAATTACTTGTGTCGCTGAGTGACAGCCAGGCTTCAAATTGCAATCTGCTGAGAAAAAAAAAAATCCATCCGCTGTCACTGTCGTTGCATTCATAAAGATGCATCTACCCCTCAGAATGACACAAAGGTACATTCAAATACGAGCTGCAACATTATGATGACTTTTTCTACAACAAATATGAGGTATCAAGACAGTAGATAAACCTAAATAGAATTACTTGACTGTTGAATTAGCTCATTACTCTCTGCTGACTTTGTCAACAAATATGACAAACGGCAACTTTCTTCAATCCGCACAAGATCCCGGTGAAGGATGTTAACGACTGGAGAGTCTAGGGACTAATTCACATGTCTGTTCTTCGAGACTAAAGAGGTTTGATGATCACAGTGTTTTCAGACACAGCAGCAGCATCTGTCGCCAAGAACAGGGGATGCGGTAAATCGTTTCAGCGCCATGTGTCATCAGACACTTTCTGGCCTTTATGATACACAGTGTCTGCCCGAAAAATAGGCGCCACCTGGAATTAACTGAACAAGTTATCCAGATCCTTCCACTGGATAATTAACCCATAAGGACCCAGTGTGACATTTGTGGCACATCCAAAATACATCTTTTTCCCTACATTTACCCTTTTATTATAATACTATCTTATGTGTTTTCTGTTTTTCTTTCAGTGAAAATTAGGTATTTTCCAACTTTTATTTTACTAATCATTTAGATGTTTTATTTGTTTAAAAAGAATACCCATTAGTTGCTATTAAGGCTAACAACTGGTCTTCCTGTCTTCCATCACTTAAAATAGCACATACATCCTTTTAATACATACATAGAAAGGGAAGTTGAAGAAAAATAATGAAAAATAAAGTTTTAAAAGAGTCAACATTAAACTTTAATAAAACAATTAAAACATCCACAGAAGAATTATAATTTACAAATGTATTTCAAATTTGGACAAATTCATACTTAGTCTTTTCTTAACTCTTTTCTTAACTCCTTATATTGTTAGATTTTTTTCATATTCCACTGAGTAGCAGCTCTATATAAGACCGTTTTCTGCATTCAGGGCTCGTGAGTGCGACTGGTTTGGTCGCACATGCGACCAGAATTTCGGTAGTGCGACTATTTTTGAGATTACGGTCGC
>JAPTGZ010000006.1:37287634-37298093 GCA_029814645.1 Fowleria isostigma | reverse complement strand
TTTCTATCAGTAGATGGTTTTGGTCGATGGTGGATGTTTGGGTCTTTATGGTTAAAAAAAGTTAAATATAGAGAAAACTTCATTTGGGAACTCACACAAAAGTAGTGTTGGGTCTTTATGGGTTAAAGTGTTAATTCTCTGTAAAAAGGTCTTCATATACACATTTTGGGGAGTCCAGAAGCTTAATAGTGCACATGTAATGTTCAAATTCAGCTAGGAGTCCATAAAAATTAGGAATTATTTTTAGTACTCTGCATTTATGGATATGGAATTTACCAAATACTTTTTTTGGGCAGTTCTGAAATGAATTTTTCCTCACTATTTAACCTTTCTTATGTGATTTATTATCATTTGTTATAATATTATCCACTGTATTTGTGTTTTTCAATGAAAATTAGCCATTTGCTTACATTTAATTTACTTATCATGTAGATGTTCTTTAAAGTTTTAACTAAAGTCGAGTCTTATTATATCAGAACTAGAGAACACTGACCAAAATGTGACTTTTCCTGTAAAATACATCATGAACTGAACATAAAACCTGTGTCTCCATCCACTGTCATTGAACCAACTTCAACCAACACTTACTGGTGAATCAGTGTTGTAGAACAGGGGTCACTAACTGGTGGACTGCGGTCTGGGTCTGGACCCAGATTCAGACGCCATCCAATACAGACCCGGAGCCGGAGCTAAAATCAGATTGTAAAGGAACTTTAAATTTGACGGCGCGCTTCTTTTTTAACCAGTGCAGCTATTCTAGGGTTTACGGTACCGGCTGATGCAGATCAGGAAATGCATCCCACGTGACGCTACTCGGCCAATGAACTGTCTGCATTCCAGTCGGTAAACGCTGAAGCGGTGCGTTCGTTTGAGGGACAGACGAGAGAAAGAAGAGCAAAAGACAGAAAGAGAAAAGAAAAGAAAGGAAGAAAAAGAGTAGACGAAAATACGAGTGAGCTATCAAGAAGAGACGGACAGAAAGCTGGTTGAGGCAGTTAAAGCAATTCATTACCTCCACCAAAGAGGTTCTGTTTTTGCCGGCGTTTGTCTTGTTTGTCTGTCTGTCTGTCTGTTAGCAACTTTACGCAAAAACTACTGGACAAATTTTGATGAAACTTTCCAAATGTGCTAATTCGGTTCGAATGTCTCTCCTCTTCTCCATGTGGGTGTGGGCGGGGCTACCTGCACTTCACTGAGCTGTGTGTGTGAGGAAGGGGGAGGGGCCAGGTACCGGGGCCTGCACGCAGTCTGTCAGTCTGTCTGTTAGCAACTTCACGCAAAATACTACTAGACAGATTTTGAAGAAATTCCAGGATTTTTTTTAAAAGGATTCTTTAACATTGGGAGATAGGACCATTTTTGGCATTTGTGCATATAAGTCCAGAAAAAAAAAAAAAAAATTAGATAAATGTCTATATGTCAGCCCTGTGATGAACTGGCAAAATGTCCAGGGTGTACCCCGCCTTCACCCTTAAGTAGCTGGGATGTGACCCCTGTGACCCTAGTGAGTATAAAGCGGGTTCAGAAAATGAATGAATGAATATTTACATGTATTGATAGGATTAGTGGATCAACAGGTATTAAACAGTTTGGTGACTCATAGATGTTTGGGTTAATACAAGTGAACGAACATGATTATTATTATCTTAAATAATCCCGATTATTTCAAATAAACCCACTGTGGTGGTGATGCAGTAGTTGTGATAAGATTACAGACACACGTAGCTTCAAAAACTCATCATCCTAAACTAATCAATATAAACAGACTGGTTTTGACTGTATTGTGGGACTTGAGGATTAACTAGATGAATTTTGCTGACTCAGTTTTTCTTTGATCGCGCAGGTGTTCGTAAACTTTGCCAAGCAACAGACGGGAGAGGACGACGACGGGGCGCTACACAGAAGAGCCACGGGAGGAAGAAAAGACATCAAAATCGCTCCAGTGAAAAGGAAAACATGAACAAATCAGTGGTGAATGTGTAGAAACACGAATATAGTGAAGCTACGCTCTGGTAGTCAGACTGCTTCTAAGAGTAGAGAGGACTGAGACTGGTCACCTGCCAAAGGGGCGGAGCCTAAAGCTACACGGCACCGTCTATAAATAGGTGTTAATGTGTCAACTTGTTTCACTATGTATCTGTGCATCATCAGTATTTCTGACATTTGATGTAATTTGAAATATTTTGAACCTCATGAACTGATTAAAACAAAAAAAAAAAAAAAAAAAAAAAACGTCTATGAGGAAGAAAAAGAAGCAGAATTGGTTTGAGTGCACAGAGGGTTCGGCCAATCAGAACGCAGCCTGCATGAATAGACTCTGGGTGGAGGGTTGAAGTCTGAAGGTTAAAATATAGACGGGTTTAAAAAAAAAAAGAAAAAAAAAAAAAAGAGGAGAATTACAACTGAACCGTCTAGAAAATGTAAAATCAAAACCCGCTGGAATAAATAAGATGAGTGACTAATGAAAAACTGAAGATGAGTTTGAGGGCTTCGGTTCAAACTGTTTCGAGTGGTTTCCTGCGTCTGCACGACCAAAAAGACAAAAGCAGAAAAAGCCCTAAAACCCACGTGGTTCTTCCTCAGGAAACAAAGAAACTCTAGTTTTTAATTAAACACTTTAACCTATAAAGACCCAGTGATACTTTTAACATCACTTCCCAAATGAATCCATCTCTATATTTAACTTTTATTAAGTGACTTAGCACCATTTATTATAATACTATCATCTGTATTTTGTGTGGGTTTTTTTCAGTATACATCATGTTTTCCTGTATTTAATTCACTTATCATGTCGATGTTCAAAAATGATAACCCTCAGACTAGTTGAGTTATCATCTCAGAAACAGACAAAACAGATTTTTTTCAGTAAAGTATATCATTAACTGAACATATTTTTTATTATTTTTCCTTAATTTCTGTTCAGTCTGTGGTTTATTTTCTTCATGTTTCTTCTTATTTTGTTGATTTGTTGTTAAGTTTCACTAATTTTATTGATTTGTTTGGCTGTTTTGTTCATTTTGGTGCTTATTTTTTTACTACATTTTGTCACTTTTCTTCAGGTTATTTACCATTTTGTACATCTTTATTCATTTTTTGTTCACTTTATTCAATATATATGTATATTTATTGATACAACAATACTTTTGGAGTTATTAGTTGTTTTTTTCGTGACACACCAAACCCATACACACGCAACAGAATGCAGATTGCCTGAAATTGCTCCCACTCTAACTTAAAGTAGAAAGGGTTGGGTTTTATGTTAGAAAATCTACAAACAACTCTTCATAACTCTCACATTTCTGTGATTTCAGCAACAATTTATACATCAAAGTGTTGGAAAAACTATTTTCTTTCAAAGACCCATTTTAATCTTAAAACATTTTAGTTCTGATCTACAGACCTCTAAGTCACAGAGTGATGATTTTTTCCTGTCATTCACTCCAATGCTGAATTTTTCTCACCAACATGTTTGACTAACTCCACGTTCCCACAATCACTGTTTATTCAGTTCTGACTTTTTTCCCACATTTTTTACATCGATATGTTCAGAAGACTCTCCACATGCCTCACCTTCAAGAATTTTGGAGATAGGATGTATGGTTATGGATTGACATCAGTTTGATTGACAGGTGGTCTCTCAGTGAATTTAACACAAACATCCACATTTCCTCTATAAGGGGCCATGTAATAAACTACAAACTAATCTGTACAACTCTCACATTTCTGGGATTTAAGAAACAAATTATATGTCAAATAGTTGGAAAAGGTCATTTCTTTCAAAGATTATTGACATTTTAATCATAAAACATTTTGTTTTCCATCTCCAGTCGTCTAAGGTCACACATCCATAATGTGAATGTGATACAGTAATGATGTAAAACCCTTTAAACAAATGTATAAGATAAATATGAACAAACAACTATCATCACTGACACCAACAACAAGTTCCCTTTTACTACAGTTATGAACGACTTCTACGAAAAGTCACACCCATTTTATCAACTCTACTGATAATAGAACCTGTGGATTCACATGGGTTATTGCGCTAGTTGTGGAATAATTTCAACAGAACTTTCTATTCATTTGCTTTTGTAATAAATTAATTAAATTGTAAAGAGACTTTACGCTCTGTATATGTGCGATGGAAACCCAAACAAGGCGCCATCAATGACAGCGCCGCGTCCCGATGCGACCCCTACCTGATGGTGTTGTCCTCGGTTGTCTCTGCGGTCGTGCCAGTCGTCACGGCGGTTGTCATAACGCTGCTGGTAACCGCCCGGCCCCGCCCCTCCTCCGCGGTTCATGTTCTGCTGATAGGCAGACGGCTGCTGCTGCATGGCCCGGTCCCAGCCGTGGCCACCGCCACCACCACCACCACCACCACCGCCATACGACTGCTGCCTGTAGATGCCAACAAACATCCAACCACATGAGTCACTGATCACAACTACAGAAAGTGACAAGATTGATCGTTTCAGTGCAGCTGATCGAAAACATCAATAACAGAGGGATCACGTTTTTGAATTAATTTGAGCTTTGACTGACAGGTTTAACCCGTAACGACCCAAACAGCCACTGGTGACCAAAACCTGAACTAATCTAAACTGTTTAATCCCTGTTGATTCATTAATTCTATCAATACATGTGAATAATTGGTGTACAATACAGTTATTCATCTTTTCATAGTCACCAAATATGACTCATTTGGATGTTCAAAGGCTCCGTAGTTACCATGGAAACACCATCATCTTCTCCATTATTGATTCATCAGTAAAACCCATGGAGTTTGATCAATGACAGTGGATGAATACACTTGTTTTTACATATATTTTGCTAAAAAAGTTACTTTTGCTCCAGTTTTCTCTGTTTCTGATACAATTACCCTCAAATTTACTCAGTTCTATTATGAACATCTACATCATCAGTAAATTAAATGTGATAGGTAGGCAAAATACCTGATTTTTACAGTAAATGCAAAATACAGAGGACAATATTTTTAATAAATGATGATGAGTTACTTAAAGGGTAAATAGAAAGGAAAATTCATTGGGGAACTGCCACACAAGTAGTTCTAGGTCTTCATGGGTTAATCTCTTAACATTCTTTCAAAACTTTGACTCTAGCAGGAAACAAAGCAGAACTCAGACATGTTTCATCTTCTATCAAAACCTGTCAAGTCTCTCTGAATCAGTTATTTAGGAAGAAAAGAATCTAAATCCCAGGTGATATAAATAAATACTACTGGGTACTTTTACACCTTCTGATAAAAGGAGCCAAATGTCTTGAACACTGTGTAGATGCAAAAGAACCAACTATAACAATACGACTGACATCAACACTGAACATTGAATTAATCAGACAAGAGGACACAATATATTGACAGGGTTGGAAATGGGTTGTATGAATGCAGCCGCAGAAGCAGCAACAAAAAACATCAACTCAGTGACAGCAAGTGGGTTCTCTCTGCGTGGAACTACGCTTCCCACAATGCAATGCTGCAACAAATTTCCGGAAATGCCAAAGCGACCTACTGGCTCTGTTTGTAAACATATGAACTTGTTTGTGGTGGAGTAAACTTCAACATTGTTTACCATGAGGGAAGAGATCAAGGTGTGTAATCACAGGAAGACTCTTGGATTCATGATACTTTGGATGTGAGGCAGGTTTTACAGCTTTGATGAAAAGTTGATGACAAACGTTACATGCAGCTTTAACATTGTTAACCCATAGGGACCCACTGTGACATTTGTGGCACCTCCCGAATAAATTTTCTCTATATTTAACCATCATTAAGTAGTTTTTCGACATTTGTTGTAATATTATCTTCTGTATTTTGTGTTTTTCTTTCTGTAAAAATCAGATATTTTCCAATATTTAGCTTACTAATCATGTAGATGTTCATAAAAGTTTAGAGTAAAGTTGAGGATTATATCAAAAACAGAAAACTAAAGAAAAATTGGGTTTTCCAGTTAAATCTCTCATCAATTGAACATAACCCCAGTGTGTCCATCTACTGTCATTGATCCAACTCCATGGGTTTTATTGGTGAATCAATGCTGTAGAAGGTGACCGTGTTTCCATGGTAACTACAGAACCTCTGAATATCCAAATGGGTCATATCAGATGGTAAACGGTAGGCACATATTGCACTTTTCCACATATTAATGGCACCCAAAGCGCTTTACAATACAAGCCTCACATTCACCCATTCACACACACACTCATACACCAGTGAGCGGTTGCTGCCATGCAAGGTGCTACACCAGGCCTCACTGGGAGCAAGCTAGGGTTCAGTGAGTTGCCCAAGGACACTTCAACATATGGACAATTGGAGGCAGGATTCGAACCGCCGACCCTTCGATCACTGGACGACCTGCTCTACCAACTGCGCCACAGCCGCCCATAGATGACCATAAAAAGATGAATAACTGTATTTTGCACCATTTACGTACATGTATGAGTAGAAAAACAGGTATTAAACAGTTTATATCAGTAGACGGTTTTGGTAGATGGTGGATATTTGGGTCTTTATGGTTAAAAAAGGTTAAATATAGAGGAAAATTTCATTTGGGAACTGACACAAAAGTAGCACTGGGTCTTTATGGGTTAAGGAATGTTTTTATTAGTCCATGAAACTGGAATTTCTTTAGGTATCTTTAAGACACATCAGCAACAACCATTGACAGCTCTGATGAGGGTTGAAGAATCAGCTGAAACTGTCAGCAGGTAAAAAACATCTCCATCTAATTTCACTTGTCTGAAAAGAAAACCTCTAGTGAGCATTTTGCCTTAGTCGATGAAATTGCCATTTCTTTAGATGATCAAGAAATAACCCAATATTATCATTATTGCAATGCTGTACACCCATATCGCAAGTTTTACCAATATCGTGCAGCCCTATCTATTACCATATGTACGGTAACCAAAGTCGTAAAATGAGTTGTTTGAACCAGTTTTAAGTGAGATAAATCTGGTAAAACCTCAGTCTCATTAGAAAAACCTTGAAGTAAACCTCTAAAATAATCAAAACCCCTCAAAAATAACTGTTTTCTGTTTGTATAATCAGCTCTGGGGTTCAATATTCTGTCGCAAACATGGCCAAGATGCCAACATTTGCTACTTTTTCTGTTTGTACTCTTCTTACTCTGTCTTTATTTATGGGTCAAATGTCAACACCTCCAGAGTTGATTCATTTTAAAGGGATTCAGTGGGAGATTCTGCTTTGAAGAGACCTCCCTAAAGTCCCTATCGACGGGCGTTTACCGAGCCCTCGAAGGGATGAATCGGCCTCTCTCAGATGACTTAACATGGATGCACATAAAGGACGCGGCGCTATGAAATGAAGCATATTCACATATGGCTCCGGATCGCCTTCATCCCTGAGTCGACGAGGCGGGATTGTGCGAGCGCGTTTCCACCCTGCGGAGATATTAAAGTCTCTTCTGGGTAACAATAGAGACAGAGGAAACTAAGAGCGGCAGCCCCATCCCTCATTACTGAACCATGTCACACACAGACTAGCGGCGGACTTAGCCGAGCGCTGGAATCCGTAATCCCCTCTCTTTCGAGTTCCTGCTGCATTTCATTTGGTCCGGGCCCGAGTAGTTAAAGAAACTGTTTTCAGTGGCTGCTAATAACTACTGACCCGAGGTGACGGCCAGCCACAATGGGCCTGAAACGTTGAACCTGATTAGGACTTGGAGAGGTCTGCAGCCACAATCAATAGGCGGTCTGTGCGGACGCAGCGGCCGCGGAACAGGGAACGCCGCTGCCGCCTCTGGCTGCATTAGTGAAGCCTCATTAAGTTGCACAAACCTCCTCGAGAGAAATTTGTTTTAGAACGACGGGGAAAAAAGTCTTAATTCAGCGGCAGCGGAGGCGCCCGATGGGAGGAAGGCTGGAAGGCAGAGCGCTGGTGTGGGAAGACTGGAAATGTGCAGGAGGCCAAACAGGGGATCGCAGACCATGATTAGTTCTTACAAATAAATGTCATCAAAGATTTGTCCTTTTCGTTTCATTTTATACAAGTACTGCAGTGTAAAGCTGGTAATACACTTCCACCTTATGAGGAGGAGCCTTTTACGAGCATTTCATTAGCCTCATAACATAATTACCCAAGTCAACCAGGCACGGAAACAACTATTAAACCTGTTTTCTTCAATTTCTTGTTCATTTTAATGCCTGGTAAAACTGAAGGTACATTTGTTTGGACAATTAGAATGGTAACAGTTGTTTTTTTTTATAATAACCAAAATTACATCAGTTACATCCATATCTGTCATTGTACTGACAAAAATAGTGCTTTTAGACATTCCATGTTTTCTTTTCTGTCTGTTTTAGTCACATGATGCACACAGGTGTTAGTACTTGATTGCATAACCATTGCTTTTGATGACTTTCGATGGTCTAATAATTTTTTTCATGACTGTATGCCCAACCAAACCGAGCAAAAGACTTGCTCCGAACAACAGCTCCAATCGATTCAGGTGTAAAAACACCCTGATATTTTACAATGTGACTTAAGTCTGAATGGCCAGGTCGTATTTATCTGATCTTTACATCATTGAAATGCGACAAACGTTACAATTCTGCATCCCAGGAGGAGGAGCGGCTGGAAAAACACTTATTTCCATAAACACAGTGCATGTCTACAGAGTGGTCACATATTACATCAGAACCTCTCGTGTGGGCATGTGGGTCACTTCAGGATTGCATTCAGTTTATACTGAAAACTGATAGAAGTTGCATTTAATGTGTAATATAAATGAGCACACAAAACATGGGATTTCAACAAAAATCCAATAATTATATTATATTAATAATAAATTTCATTTGTAACGTACTTTACATTTGACACCAAATCTCAAAGAGAATACAAAGCAACAATATGCAATAAAAACAACAGATAAAATCATCAAATACAATCCACAGATAAAAATCAACCAGAAAAGGCTTTTCTTAAAAGGAAGGTTATTAAGACCTGCTGTCTGAACGTAGCCTTAGTTTACCGCCTTCTACTGTATATTGATGCACAGATTTAGGTTTTCGATTCTTTCTCAAAGGAGAGAGAACAAAAACTGTTAAGGATGCAGAGTTTTGCTTCCAAGTACTGCCTGGAGGAGAGATAAGTTAATCCCGAGACAGTGGCAGAGCTGAGAGAATAAAGACAGCATGGTGCAGGAAACGGATCATTAAGGCCTCGGCAGAACAAGTTTATAATATTTAGCAAACACGGCTAAGCAAAAATACAGAACGAGGACAGACTATTAAAATTCAAATGGACTTATTTGTTTCTATTTTTGCCAATTAACCAGTCCCATTTCCCACACAAGTTCAGTTTGTTTGGGAGCGAATTATCACAGCTCCAACAGTGGACCCAAGCAGTTAGTGGATACACAGCAGATTTTTCGTTTGATTTTTAGAGGCAGACGCTTTTGGAGAGAGAATGTCCTTCTCTGAGGGGGAAAAAAAAAAAAAAAAATGAGAGAAAAGGAGGATGACACATTTGTCCTTTTAGCTTTTGTTATCGCGTTCGCTTCCTTCAGCTTGTTCACTGAACAGAGAAAGGCAACCATGTCAGACAAGTCCATATCGTCCTGTCATATCTGGACCGGAGTTTCATTCCTCAAATCTCACAAGCAGAAGGCTTTGTTTCAAAGTTTAAAGTAAAAAGGAAACATTCAGATTTGCAGTATTGGACCGGGGTTGGTGTAAATTCTATGTGCCACGGACCTGTTTCTGACTTTTTTCCAGACTAGCTGAGGAAAATGGCCAATCTGATAACCCGTAACAGCTCTCCTTCAGTACAAAAGCCTCAGTACAGGAAAGGATAAAAAAAATTGAGTCAAGAAGCTAAAAGATGTGCTAGACGGGCTCATTTCCACCGATGATGACAGTCATTCCTCAGAGCTACAGCATGTCTGACTGAATACTTACTGGGTCTCTTCAGATCATCTCAGCCTCTAAGCCTAATTTGCTAATGACAGGAGGGCTGAGAGGCAAGAAATGTCATCGCTCTGCCGCTATTCATCACCGTCTACAATTACACTCTGTAATTCATTGCGTTAAATAAAGCGAGGAAACGCCACGTATGATACTTACTCTATATGGGGTGTTAGAGATGCTAGCAGAAATGAAAATACAGTCAATAAATGTACATTGATGAGTCTGCAGCTTCATGTCTTCCCATCCACGTCACATATTCTGTGTTTTCACCTCGATTCAGACATTTGCGTGGTAATCGTACCAACCGGTCATCATCTGTTTTAAACTATTAGATTTATAACAGAAAAAAGGTATCTCACACACTGTCCATTAAATTTGCAAAAAACTTTAACCCATAAAGACCCAGCACTACTTTTGTGTCAGTTCCCAAATTAAATATTCTCAATATTTAACCTTTTCTAACCATAGAGACCCAAACATCCACCATCTACCAAAAACATCTACTGATATAAAC
>JAPTGZ010000006.1:37133469-37148205 GCA_029814645.1 Fowleria isostigma | reverse complement strand
GCAAACATTTATTTCAGAGGACATTTAGTCTATATAATGTATATTATTATGAATGGAGGCAGAAAAGCCAGGTGTAGATTACTGCACAAAGCGAGAATTTTATTTTCCTTGGTCAGGATATGTACAATCAGTGGAGCTTGGATCTACAAGGATGAACATTAATACTGAATAAAGAGTCAAGATTAATCAAGATGAGTCCACTCAGATATAATATCATGCATTTTATTTAAACTGGATTTTTATAGGAAAAGTGTGTGTTTTTTTGTCATTATAATGAAATATATATTTAATCATTTAAACATATTTTCATATTATGATGGATGTTTCATCAGAATTGTCAATAAACAAAAAAAAAAAAAATGCTTATAAAATGTCACCGCCTGTCTTTTAGGAACAAACACCTTATGGAAATACTTCAGTACACACAGGAGATTAAAATCTTGCACCCTGCTGTATGATAAAAATCTGCAAAAGATACTGCTGCTTTAAGGAAAGACATACATACACCTGTGACCAAGACGAGGATGTTTGATGTTAGGAAAATGTGACTTATGACACAGTCCAATAAGAACTCAGTCCATATGGTACATCAGTGCTACGGTGATACTAGACATCATAAATATATGGATTTGGCTTTGATATTTTGTATGTATGATTTATTTACAAAAAGATGCACAGCTGTTGTAGAACTGTATATACACAAAGAAAAAATACAACTTCTGGAAAGTTATTACATAGCAGCGCAAACCTCTAGTCCTTTAAAGAAACACAGAATCATGACTGAAACAAACAATCAAGCTCAATCAAGATCTGTCCTCTCAAATATTGGATCATGCATTTTATTTGAACTGGATTTTTATAGGAAAAGTGTGTGGGTTTTTCATTATAATGAAATATATATTTAATATTAGTAATTTTTTTCAAAATTTGTTATCAATTACTATAAATTTCAAGGGACCCCATTTGATTTCCAGGTGACCCTACATGGGGTCCCAACCCCAAGGTTGAAAAACACTGGGTTAAATATTGATGAATAAAGAAACAATTGGGCTCTAGCAGAAAGGACACTTTTTACATCCAGGGCAAAAAGGGCAGTAGCTTGAGCACCACTCGGGGTCTATCTGTGGACGTGCCTGGAGAGGACTGTAATTTAAGTCCATGTTTGCTCCTCACCTGCATGTGATGTGAAAACCTACTCTTTCTCTGTCTGAGCCTTTTGACATCTGACTAATCGAGGAATCCTCCAACATTCCATTCGTGACGTCAACCGGCGTCTCCTGAGAAAAATTATTTTGAATGTACATGATGATCGCACACGTTCATCTCATCTGATTTCCTAACTCTATTGTTTCTGTTTCTGCACCTAAGGAAATGAAATGGAGGCAGCGGGCTGTGAAACAGATGGATGGAGGGATGGGGACGAGGGGAGGTGTCACACACATTCATAAAACCAACTCACGTCTTTGAGCATGTTCATGAAGCGTGATCCAAAGCGCCAAGGTTTGTGTCGGTGGCACTGAAGGGAGCTGACAGTGATCTGGGACGCGCGTTGTGAAGCGGCAGCCACCATGTAGACGGCGTCATACATCAGAGCAGCTTCAGTCTGAAACAGATAGGCAGTGGTCGTCATCCGTCACCGTAGATCGCAAATCACATGTCATGCACTTATGACATCAGGGCCTGTACGGACGGAGCTGGGGGATTTCACAGCAGACATAGAAATGCAACATCAGTTTGTAAATTACACTTAAGGTAGTTGACAGCAGGGCCATTTTTTTTTGCTATAGGCAAACTAGGCGAATGCTTAGGGCCCCCAAGCCACCGGGGGGCCCCAAAGCTGCATATTCAGCCTCATCTGAGAAAAATCAAAATGTCCTGTCTTTATCTGGAGCTATCTCGTGTGTTTATTACATCCCTTATATACTCAAAAAATTAAACTCAAATTGTAAATAAAATAAACTACATTGATAAGCTGTGGCTGCTGTTTTTGTGACATTGCTAGTTCATTTTTTTTAAACTTCTCACTTTTATTTTATTCCCACACATACATCTGAAGTCAATTAAAAAAAAACCCAGAGACAATAAACAGAAGAAGAAAAAGATTGGGCAATAAACAAAACACTGATTGACACAATAGTCAATTATTTGATCATATTTGTTGGACGGTACTGTCACACAGTTAATGACATAGTTGACTGCCAATAGGTATGACTGGAATGATTGACAGCTACCCACCTACCATTCCCATTAGCCAGAGTATTAAACAAAACAAACACCGTAATAACATCAAAAAGTAGTTATCTCAGTGGTTGTTGTATTTTCTTATTTGAAGTAAAAAATTTTTATAAACACTCTAAATCAGTTTTATGTATTGACGTATAGATGATTGTTTTCCTTTTATTACAGTTTTTTTTTTAATCAGTTTAACTTAAGCTTGAGTGGCTCAACTTCAGATGTTTAATTTTAACTGGAGCCTGTTTTGCTCATGAAGTGGAATAGACTGTGTCATCTTAGTCAACCATCTAAAGGGGTACAAATCTCTTCATCATAGTTTGACAAACTAGGTGCCCCCAAACAGTATCTTGCTTAGGGCCCCCAAAAAAAGCTAGAAACGGCCCTGATCGACTATCAGCTACAATGAGCACAATTTAATGCCAATTTTATTCACTAGTACCTGACTGATGATGCACAGAATTAAAAAGCAATATGGTGGATGACTGTGTACTGATTCAAGTGAAGTCAATACAGGGTGTGTGTGCAACTATTTCTAAGTCTTCACTTCTTGGTTTCATTATGTCTTGACTATTTCTTTGGACAGGCAGTGGAAACATTTTGACAGATGCTTTACAGGTGTCCATATACACAATAATTATTAGATCAAAAGTTATCAAAAATAATGGTTAATGCAATCAGGTACTAACTCATGTGTGTATCATGTGACCAAAAACAGACAAAAAAAACAAACAAACATGGGAAGCCTAAAAGTACTGTTTTTGTCAATACAATGCCATAGATAAAAATGTAAGAACTTATGTGATCCTGGTTATTATCAAGAAAACCATGGAAAATGGATAGATATCAGCTCTAAAATTAAACTATTATGAGCTGTTTCTGTTGTTATCACTATATTTGTCCAAACAAATGTACCTTTAGTTGTACCAGAGATTAAAAAAATAAGAAACAACAAGAACAAGAAGTTAAAGAAAACATAGGGTGGTCTAATAATTTTTTCATGACTGTACAAAGAGGTGTCAAGTAGTAATGTTAAGTAGAAATCCTGGTGATCTGTACTTTACTGAAGTAATTATTTTCAGCTGACTTTTACTTCTACCTCTTACATTTTCATACAATTCTCTGTACTTTGTACTCCTTACATTTTAAAAATAGCCTCATTACTCCTATTTATTTTGACTTGCTTTCATTCTTGCTTGTCATCGTTCAAATAAAAAAAATATATATATTCAGGTAAATGGCACCATCTGGATAGAGTGAATTTGTTTGTGGTCAGATGAGAAATATATACATATACCATTCCAACACCCTATTGGTTTGCATTGCACCTGACTTTTTGCACCATTCCAATACTTATATTCAACTAGTCATTTGCATTGGACTAAAAGGCCTTCATTTTCATTGGGCATATATGAGCTGAAACAAGTTGCCTAGTGCATCCCACATTTTTCAACATTAACATTTTAATATAGTGTTATAGTCATGATGGCCTTTTGGGGAGGTGGGGTAGTGCACTACAGGCCCCTGTGACGCCGCCCAAGCTTTTGTCCTAATGACATTTTCCCCTTAAATTTCCTTTATACTTTAACCCTTTCATGCAGGAATTATGAGAACCTTCGTCAAGATTGCTTTTTCCTGAGTGTTTCCATTCCTCTTTAGGCATAAAAAAACAATGTGAATTTTTTTTTTTTTTTTTTTTTTTGTGAGTGAACCTATGTTTTTATGGAGCTACATAAATATCCCCTAATTTTTGAAGCAAAGAAACATGTATTTAAAATGCAATAACAGAAAGTCATATATTGTGTGAAAACTATGAAATAAAAACATTTTTTAAAATATTTTTCTCACATTTCATCGTACTCTAATATTAGTTATTACTCACTTAATGGAGATAATATGCAAAAAAAAACACAATTTTGTTTAAAAAACTGTTAATTCCAGTCTAATAACTAGGAAATGATATACATTCAAACATGTTAGTGCAGATCAGGTTTAACAACAAAGTTACAGTAATGGTCTGAATGTCAGTGTATAGGATGATGCATGAGCTTCCACTGTGTCGGCTGATATAGAATTAAAACGATAAAACCAATGAATATATAAGGGCACAGCTGTAGAATAGCTGTCCACTGGAGTGACCACCATGCATGAAAGAGTTAAGTAGTTTTGAAACCAGTACTTTTACACTTTTACTTGAGTAAAAAGCTTGAGTTGATACTTGAACTTCTACAGAAGTCTTTTTAAACCCTAGTATCTATACTTCTACCTTAAGAATGAATGTAAATACTTATAACATCTCTGTATATACAGTACTGTGCAAAAGTCCTGAGCCAAAAAGAAAGAAGAAAATTATACGTGCTATGGGCAAATTTTAATGCTCCCTCTGATCCTTTTTTAAAGGCTCAAGCTTCTGAGGCTCACAAAGCGCAACAGTTGACACAATGTTTGTATTGTGTATTAAGTAGTATACAAACTAAATATCAGAGTTTGCCATCTCATTCCAGTGGCCTCTCCTTCTCATGAACATAACTAAGGAAACCATTATTAAGAGAGGAAAAGCATAAGCTGAAGTGTAACATGTAGGGGTCCGGAGATCTGGAATAAGATTGAAAACTCTGTTTAAAAAATCACCTGCTCTTAATATATTTAAAAAGCGTTTAAGCAAAGATTGTTGCTGCTTTGTACTCAGTAATTGGATAATTGTCAGTGGGTGGGCAGAATGAACCAAAATAAAGAATGTAACCATAAATGAACAGAGCTACTTCAAAAATACACCAGACCCAAAACCCCACATGGCTGATATATACAAATGATTTAAACTCTTTTCTTATGTTGGTAAAGCCCCATGTCTTACTATTAAAATATCAGAGAATATAGGAATATGCTAATTAAAATAAGACTAAGCAAAGGGAAATTAATCATTAGGTTTGGTTCAATTCGGAACTATGTTTGAGGAGTTATTTAGAACATTTGATGTCTTAAAGATTATAATGTTATCTGTGTCTCTTGCTACATGTTTAAGGACTCCCATTTATAAGCTGAGGACTGTTTCTAGGGTGTCGTATGACAAAATGTACCTTGTTGATCAATTGTTTTGATTTTATTAACTGTTTGTAATAATTTTGTAATCACATTTGCATTTCTCACTCTGTATTTAGAGCCAATCTGGATGTATGGGAAGTATGTACAGCAGTAAAAACAAATGATAGCATAGTATAGTATAGTACAGGGGTGGCCAATCCTGGTCCTGGAGAGCCACAATCCTGTATGTTTTAGATGTTTCCCTCCTCCAACATACCAGAAGGTTATTATCAGGCTTCTGCAGAGCTGGATGATAGACCTATCATTTGAATCAGGTGTGTTGGAAGAGGGAAACATCTAAAACATGCAGGATTGTGGCTCTCCAGGACCAGGGTTGGCCACCCCTGGCATAGTATAATATAGTGTAGTGTAATGTAGTATTATAGGATTTAGTGTGACCTGTCTTTGCACTTAATGTGTCTTTAACCTAGACAATGACATTTATTGCATTAATTCTTTTCTGTTTTCTACCAGCTTTCATTCAATACATGCCAGATGTTTTGTATTATTTGTATTATTTCTTGTCATGGGGTCAGGGTCACCAAATAGTGACTTTAACCTTTAGAACCCATTTACTTCAGTGTGTCCTCTAAGGCTGGGTACGTATTTCCTGTATTTTATCGTTATGTCTGAAGAAAAAAGAATAAGAATCAAGTAGGCATGCAAAAACAACGCTTTTGCACAGTACACAGTCCTGCATGATATTAACCCTGACCATGTAGCTTTGTTGCTTAACCCATAAAGACTCAAATATGTACCAAAGGCATTGACTGATCTAAACTGTTTAATTCCTATTGATCCATTAAGCCTATCAATACATGGAAATAATTAGTGTAGAATAAAGTTTGTAATCTTTTCCTTTTCATCAGATATGACCCATCTGGACATTCAGAGGCTCCATAGTGAACGTGGCAACACCGTCAATTTCTACAACATCAATACAACTTATGAGCACAACTGAAAAAATGATTAAACCACCCTATGTTCTTCTCAGTTTCTTGTTCATTTTTATTCCTGGTACAACTAAAGGTACATTTGTTTGGACAAATATAAAGATAACAGCAAAAAAATCTCACAAGGGTTAATTTTAGGACTGATATCTATCCATTTTTCATGGTTTTCTTGATAATAACCAAAATCACATAAGTTCTTACATCAATATCTATGGCATTGTACTGACAAAACAGTGCTTTTAGGCATTCTCTGTCTTTGTTTCTGTCTATTTTAGTCACATGATATAGGAGTTAGTACTTGATTGCATAACCATTGTTTTTCATGACTTTTGATAATCTAATCATTTTTTTTCGCAACTGTATATTACATTTCACCTTCTGTGTTTGTTTGCTAGTGGGTGTAAATAGCCACAAGATAAACACATGCAACATAAAGCATAATTGAATTAAATTTCATAGACAATGATCTGATTTCAGGATAATTTTAGAAAATATCAACTGCTAGGATGCTGGTAGACTGTGGAAATCCTATCAGTTATTGTTGAGCTTTAAATCAGTTCGGCTTATTTTTATGTGTAGTATGAAATCAGTCACTTACAGCAACAGAGACAATGTTGTGTTGGTCATTTGTAATAAGAGACATGTGCGTCAACATGTTAGGATGAATGAGCGGAGGAAGTGAACTCACTGTCATCATTCCCTCCATCATTCCGGTCTCGGCTTTGGCAGGAGCCTGCAGTCGCTCCATGGCCCATCTCTCCACCACCGAGGCCACCTGAGGGTTGTCAATGTTCAGGAGTCTGAAACCAGTCATGTTGACCCCGCTGTAGCGATACGGCTCCAGGTCGAGGGCAAAAAGGTCCTACGGAGGCACAGGAATATTATTAGTGCAGAGTTAATGCTGTTTACCATAAAAAAGGCCCGCAAGTGGATGTGACTTACACGGCAAGGGGAAAAGGACGCTTGATTAAAACAGTGGAACAATCTACAGTATAATACCATGGAATTATGCCAAGGTCACTGAAAACATCCAGCACTCTTATTATGAAACAAATCACAGATGTTTGAGTGCATCTGCATAATCTTTGCATAACCAAATCTCTAGGTGAACTCACAAACTTGCAGAGGATAAAAGAACTCTTAATTAAGACAATGGAACAGTGTGTAATTACATGGCGTGCTACCAATACGCTGCACATATCCATCACATTTAGGAAAGAAAAGTCAAAGAAAACTTTTACTTAAAACAAACAAATATAAACTTTAGCTGCTGTTTTTCTTACCAGTGTGGTGAAGAAGAAGTGGTAATATTCAGTCATCATCCCCATGGACAAGATCTAAACAGACGACACAAGGTAGAATGGTTTAACCCTATAACCCCTGGGACATTATTTCAGGTAAATGTGGTGCTTTGATTCACTAAAGCTGCTGTGAGTGTGTGCTTGTGTTCCTTTTATTCAGTGGTTTTGCTTTACTCTGTGTTTCAGGGTCAAGAAAGGTTGGAATAACAGAAAAAAAAGACAGAATGAAATGTAATTTTTTCAGGTTTTTACTACATAAGGTACTGAGAATGTACATCAATAAGAGATTTAAGATGTTGAACATGAACTGTGAACTGCAACACTCAACTGAAACAAGTATTTGAATTGTGGACCAGTAGTTTTTGCTTTGGGGGTCTTTTTTTTTTTTTTTTTTTTCTAAAATATTCCAGCTGCTGTCTAAAACCTGATTGAACTCCAAAAAGCAGTTACATGATCAAAACTCTGTAAAAACCAGTGAAAAAACATCGGTACCAAGCTCAACAGACCCTGGCCCCTGCACAAATTGTAACTTATTTTGGCATTGATCCAGCTGATGTCATCATGTCTATGCATGTGCTGATGTCAGCATATCAATTGCCTGTATATATGTCAACTTTGAAGTAAATTGAAATAAAATTTATGTTTTTATAGACATTTGAAATTTTGCCCATTATAAGTAAATGGGAGAAAAAAAGATTTAAACAAACAATAAAAAAATTTAACTTTGACCTACTTTTTCCAAAATGTAAATACATCTATTCTAGGTTGCTGGCAATCTATAAATTCAGTTTGGTATGAATTCAACCAATATTTTTGCTGCCACAGATATGTGAAATTTTGCCCATTATAAGCAACTGGAAGAAAATTTTTTAAAAGTTTATTAAAAATGTGAACTTTGACCTACTTTTGTCTTAAAATGTAATCAGATCTATTCTGGGTCACTGACAATTTATAAACCCAATGTGGTATGAATTAAACCTGTAGTTTTGCTGCTACAGACATGTGAAATTTTACACTTTATAAGTACACGGGAGAAAAAAAAGATTTTAAAAATTCATTAAAAAATTAACTTCAACCAACTTTTGTAAAAATGTAATCAGATCTATTCTGGGTCACTAGCAATCTATAAACCCAATTTAGTATTAATTCAACCAATAGTTTTGCTGCTACAGACATGTGAAATCCTCCCCCATCATTATAAGTAAATAGGAGAAAAAAAAATTGAAAAATTCATAAAAAATTTGAACTTTGAACTCCTTTTCCCAAAATGTAACCACATCTATTCTGGGTCACTGAAAATCTATAAACCCAATTTGGTTAATTCAACCACTAGCTTTGCTGCTAGAGTGTTAATAATTAAGGATACAAAACAAAAACAAACCAAATCAAAAACAATCCCCCTTGTCTCCCCTTTGAGGGGCAGGGTAAAAACAAAAAATTACCACAACACTGCAAACAACAGTAAAAAACAAAAAGCCCACAAGGAAAAAAATATTTTAAAAAAAGCCCAAACATCTTTTTCTATAAGTGAGTCAGTCTCACTCATTGCTCTGTGTTTTGCCTGAATTCCACAGGCGGTGTGGGCTGAACTGAGCATGCTCAGATGTCACTGTAAAGAACAAGGTCTATTCTATCAGTGTGTTTTGAAATGTTTCTTATTGAACAAATGGTTGAATTTTTAGGAATATTCCAAGTAAATCATACATTCAGAACGTTCACCCCAGACACGTCAGGGGTTTAAGGGTTAGACTTGGGCCTCTGACTGTACATACACACTAGAATCTTGATCCAGACAGTATTCATATAGTCTGTTCCTAACCAACGCTATCCAACCGTGTCTTTATTTCACCCAGAGGGTCTTACAAATTACATGTCATCCATTTTCTGTATTATTTCATTTTGCATTGTTTGCATGGTTTGCATACCAAGTATTAAAGTGGGTATATTTCATAATTTGACTATGTTAGCACAGTGTCTACAATTAATCTCGTGTGTGATTCTAAATTTGTATGCCTGACTCAGAAATAGGCTCTGCATGGATTTGGATATGAACATAAGATTTCTGAAGGGGATAGATTTTGACTAATCTTGCACATAGTAAATATTAAATCAAGAGCAATGCCAGAAAATACCAAAATAGCACAAGGAGTATGCTTGATTGAAAAATACTAAATGGATTTGTGACAACACTGCACGTTAAGTCTTTGTGGTGTGGATGCAGACAGACAGTGAACATATGATGATGACGATGATGATCACCTGCTTTAGAACATCAGCTGACGTCTGGTACGAGCAGTCAAATATGACATAGAACTCCTTCCCCTTCTTCATCTCTTTCAACAGAGGGCGGGCGTCTTTACTTCCTGTCGGCAGCTGACGGATTTTGATTTTAATGCTGTATCTGGATGGAGCTTTGATCAGCTCTTGCAAACGGATCAGCCCTTGAATTAAAAGACAATTATACCATTATTACACCCTGCACTCACATTTGTTGAACCAAACCCTAGTATTATAGCCTCAGTTAATCTCCAGCTTTTACAAAATTTCCACTCAGTTTCTTATAGTTGATTAAATTTCGACATTAAACACTCCACATTTTTTGTTGATGGCCTTGTTGAAAAAACATTAAGTCATAAAAGACAGAAATTGATAGTAAACCAATCATACTTATTCAGACATCAGCATTTTTCTGTAATGATATGATACCAAAAGGAGCAAAAAAGTCCCTTTATATCCAGAAATATTAAGTATCAATTATGATATTGACAATACAGTCAAAGCAATTAGAGCATAATGCAAATCAATCCAAACTTACAAAATCCAAATTATGCCGAATTAAACTTGTTGAATTTGAGTTAAGTGATTTGTTTTAAATTTTTACCTCTTCTCATTAAACGACTGTGACAACAAGATTTATTCTTGATAGATAAAGTATAACTGTAACTCAGTATGTAATCAATCATGCAATCAATCAATCAAAGTTTATTTATACAGCACTTTGCAACATGAAAGAAGACCAAAGTGCTTTACATCAAAACATAATTAAAATACAGAATAAAAACACAACAAAATAAATCTGTCAAATACAAATGTGTATTATAATGAAACATAACACACAGATAAAAGACCACCTGATTAAACCTAAAAGTGATCAGTAATCATTGAACATGGTCAAAAGAAACATAATAAATTAATAAATAAGATTTTCTTAGCATCAATATAAATTCCAAAATGACAAGTTCTCTAAAATGTCTTTTTAAGAGGGCAGTCAAACGTAAACATATGCATCAGTTAATTTAACCAGTAGAATTAAGAACAATATTGTCAAACATATTCCATTCTGTGACATTGGCCCATTTGCCTGGATGCGATTGAATTACTTGTCATGTATGATGTTGCAGTTCGATAAATGTTAGCACTGGTAATCAATAACTGAATATATAATCTAGATCAGTGGTTCTCAAAGTTTTTACAGTGACATACCCCTGAAATATATATTTTTAGCTAAGTACCCCAATTCTCACTTCAGCGGTTTTGACTGAAAAAGTGAAGCAAAATTTGTTCCATTCCCAAAGGTGTCTGTTTATATTCTCAAAACTTTGTGAACAAACAACATATATTTAACTGTACTATATAATATATATTTTTATTGTAGGTTTTATTGTCTTTTTAATCTATTCTTGTATTTCATTCTTTTATTTTGGTTTTATTTATTCTGCTGTACAGCACTGTTTTCTTCATTTTTCATTTTTTTATACTGTTCTTTTATGTCTTTTAATCTATTTGTGTATTTTTTCTTTTATTTGGTTTTTATTTATTCTTCTTTACAGCAATTTGATTCAGTGTGGCTGATTTAAAGTGCTTCAAAAATAAAGCTGGGTTGAACTGGATAAAAAATGACACATTTTTTAAAAATAAATTTTGAGTGTAAAATATTAACTGTAAAGTGCCCTCTTTCATTGATAAGAAAAACTTTTCATAAAAAATTTCTCAAATAAAGTCATCTTGATTAATAAAAAACAAATATTTTTCAAATGTTACCAAAGCTTAAACAAGATGATTAACAATAAAACTATTATTTGAATGTATTTACTGTATTTGATATTTCACCATTAATTTTTATTATTTTAGATTCTATACATGATGACTTATTTAATGTATTTTTCTAAAAACATTTCAAGTACCCTCTGGGCTTCTTCCAAGTACATCTGAGGGTACTAGTACCCCCATTTGAAAACCACTCATCTGGATTACTTCTGTTTTGGTTCTTTTTTTTTTTCCACAGTACCGGAAATGCCAGTGTGCTGCCATACAAGATCTGACACCAAAATGTTCATGTTTGTTTAAGAGAGACTCCAATCAACCCAGGTGTGAAAACAGACTGTTCTTGTGGTTTTAAAAATATGTTAAAATTCCTACTCGAAGGAAATCCCTGTGACGTATGAGGTATGGAAGTCACGCGGATTGGTCAACCAATCAGCGCGCGGCTGACCTTCGCAAGTGCGGCACTTGGGCTAACGAAATTTGCGCGCAAAGTTTACAAATTTAGACAAAAAGGACAAGAAAAAAAAGAGCTGGAAGGATATACATGCATCTAAGTGCTACTGTCATGTTGGAAAAAAAAAGGCAGGAGCTTCACATGACAGTAACTGGTAAGTGTTTTGCTCCTAAATAACCGTCATATCTAGCTAACCTTAACGCCTAGCTAGCTAACGACGCACCAGACTGGAATAAGATTAATTGCGGCGTCCCCTGGACATTTCTGTTATTGGATTTTAATGTCAATGCACAATCGGAAATGACTGATTGTGACCTGATCAGGTGCTGCTGTCTGTTGACAAGGACTACCTGTAAATACAAAGTTAAAGAAGAAGAAGAAAAGGTAAGAGCTCCGGCTGAGCATAGTGAAGTTCAATGAATGAATGTTTGTGGAAGAGGTTCTGCACAGTTTTGAGATGTTTAGTTTATTTTTCCTCCATATAGAGTGCTTAGCATAAACGAGTCCACCCCCACAGACTTGTCACAAAACCTTTAGTTTATGGGACACTATACAACATATGTTTTCAGTTAAGAAAATATTTGATAAAACTCAGAAACTGCATATGTTTATAGAGATATTGATAAAAAAAAAATCTCAAATTTCAAAGGGGAGTGTGCTCATTTATGGTGAACACTGAGTTTCGGATTGTACTGTCATGTTTAAAATGTGCTTGTGGTGGACTGCACCTTCATGAAACATTTATTCCACTGACTCTGCACAGCTTAGGTTCAGTAGGTTGAATTAGCTGTTAATTCTATAGCTACCATAGTGCCCTAAGGGGAACAACCTATTTCTAGTAGTTTGTGACATTTGTCTGCATCATAACTTTATGGTATATAATGCTGAGTTGCTTTTTAGTAGAGTTTGTGTAGCAGTGCAAATATAAAGCAATACTGGTAACCTACAGTTACAAGTTTTAATATGAATATTTTTTAAAGAGGTGAAGGTAATAATATATTTTGTCTATGAAAGAGGAAAAAGTAACAACAAATGCAACAAGTCTCAATAGGACTGAATCCAATGACTATATATAACATCTATGTGCCTTATGTAGTTTTTACTACACCAATCTGTAAATCACTTGGATCACTCACAGTAGAAATAATTTGGATCACTTTATATCACTTTAAATCATCACTGCGTTTACTTTAAAACACCATGCCTTGGATTGTGTAAATACTATACACTGACAATACATTTAGTTTTCTACAGATTTTTAAATTAGAAGTGTTTTGTTTGTAGCATTTGTAGCACATAGTAGTTTTTTTAGCAAGTTATTTTTAGAGCATATACTAACCTAATGTTAATGTTAATCCAGTTACTAACCTACCCGTTTCTGTTTTTGTTTTCTTGTGTTGTATGTAAAGCTGCTGAATATTTGAATTTCCCTCGGGATTAACCCGGTATCCATCTTATGTATCTAGCCCCGACTGTGTGTTTCAGAGGCCAACAATCCAAAATATTATGACAATTGAATTTAAGATGATTACACAGATGAACATGGAATAAACTCAATCTGGAGGACACTCGAAAATAAAATGATTTCTAAAAATGCACATCAGTATGGTAAACATATTTGCTATAATTTGGCCTAATGTTAGTTTTAATTACATCTGGCATATGCTACTGATGTTATTTTCTGCCTTACTGCTTTTCCAGCCCCTCTGGGAATGACACCACATGTCTCCTGTCATTTTATCCCATCTTCACTCACCAGTCGCATCCTCGTACACAACAGTGACTGTCTTCCACTTGTAAAACTGCACTATGTCCAGCACAGCTCGGCTTATTGAGGCGTACTCAGGATAGAGGTTAATGTAGAAGTTGTCTTTGTTGTCCACTGAAGGGTGTTTCCAGCGTGTCTGGATGTGAGGGACTTCTAGGGCATTGCAAATGGACTGGACTGCACTGACGGATGAGCTGTGAGAGGGGCCGAACACTGCCCCGACGCCCAACGCCAGCTGGTCACAGGCTACAGGTATGAAACGGAATGAAGGGAAAAAGTGGAAAACAAACAAGAGAAACAGTTGGATCCCAGTCGTATTAGTTTCAAAGTAGGGCTGCATGATATTGGCAAAACTTGTGATATGGGTGTACAGCTTTGCGAAAACGATAATGTGCGATATTTCTCGTTCACCTAAAGAAATGCCAATTTCATCTATTAAGAAAAATGTTCCTTAACAATGTTAAAATGAGCCAATTGTTTGTATGCTGACCAGTATTTATAATTAAGACAAAATACTATAATACTATCAGGGCTGGGGATAAAAAATCAATTTAATCGAAGAACTGAAATTGTAAATTACATCAAGTTTTATCTCTAGAAAATAGATGTACTTATCACTAAAAAAAAAAGGTATTTTGAATTCATTAACAAAACGTCCTTCTGGGTTCTGGTAGTTCTATGAGGTCCAATCCTTCCTCCCCTTTCCCACGTGAATCACAGAGTCACAACAAACAACATGGCAGAGACAGGTAGACAGGGTTCCTACACAAGTATGGAAAGTATTCATTCATTTTCCATACCCGCTTTATCCTCATTAGGGTCGCATGGAGCTTATCCCAGCTACTTAAGGGTGAAGGCGGGGTACACCCTGGACATTTCACCAGTTCATCACAGGGCTGACAT
>JAPTGZ010000006.1:37106484-37119146 GCA_029814645.1 Fowleria isostigma | reverse complement strand
CCCACCCCCATACCCACCTCCTCCCTCATTGGTTTCCTTCTCTGTAACAAAAATGTATTGAATATGTATGGAACCAAAGACCCCTGTACTGAAAACATACCAAACTGACATTTTCCTGTACTGTTACACCCCTACTCTGTGGATATCTGCACATGCTCGGGCTGCACTCAAGGATGAGGGTTTTCAAGTGCGCACATGTTATGTTTTCAAATGTAACAGATGCTGTGACAGGTGGATGTGACAACATCCCATACTAGGCCAAACAAATAATACATTTTTTATTTTTTATTTCTTTATTTTTGTATTTATTTTTTAAAATTGTTTCTATTTTTTAATGTTTCAGTTATATTTAATTTTTAAAATTTAGTTTTACTTTTTGTTTTATTATTTTTTTTTTTTTTTTCCAAAAAAATGTAAAATCATAATAATACGTTTTCAGTTTTTTCTTCAAGGTTGCCAAAGAAGTGGTGATTGTAGCCACTGGAAAAAAATACACCAGAAAAAAATAAATATTCCATAGGTAGCCCTAGTAACATATATATGGGTTGTTCATAGTATTCATCCAAGGGGGAAAGAGTTAAAGAAATCAGCTCATTGAATTTTTATATCACCTATTGGGGTTTTTTTTGGGGGGGGAGGGTTTGTACCTTTTTTTTAGTGTTGTTCCTTACTTATTTGTAATTTCTCTCTTTAGATCATGTATGAAGACACTACAGACATCCACCTGTGTTGGAGGTACGTTCTGACATTAATGTGCTTTATGCACAGCCCCACTACTTCCTGAATTTCAGATGGCTCCTTTATTTCCTGTCTTTCATTATTGGACACACTGATTCATCTAGGTGTGTCTGACCACAGTAGTCACAACAACAAGTAGCCACACCTGGATGAATCACTGTGTCCAATAATTTTGGAAATAAATTTGTAAAGTAAAGCTGTTAATTTTCTATTTGAACTAAAAAAAAATCAAGAGAAAAAGAGGAGCAGGACATTTTAGAAAGTGTTTAGAATTAAATAAATCATATTCAAGTTGGAACAACATAAATAAAAAAGTACAAACAGGTTTGAGTACCTGTACAGCTGCATTTCTCTTCAGTACTTTAGACAAGCAAATGCATACATACCATAGGACAATCATAAATATTATACTTTTAAATGGTTTAATGCTGTAACCTTATAAAACACTGACCAATATTAGCACAAAAAGTAAAAAAAAAAAAAGAAAAAGTAGATTTCTTTTAAAACACAATCCTTCCTCTGTTGGCTCTGTATCTCTGGGCTGTGGGGAAGAGTCGCTGTTTAAGAGCTGAGACGATCAACCTGAAAACCATCCAACTCATAATCCACCAGGCCGGTCCAGAAAGATGAGTGTCCTAGCATGCCACGGCCAGCAATATGGTCGGCAGTTTAACCCCGGCCAGGCACGAGCACTACACACAACGCTTTACATTCAGTTACATAAAGCTCAACATGAAAAACATTAGGATTAAGGCTAGAAAAGTGCTGGATTGTCTCTGGATTGTCAGCACCTGCATAAAAGGGCAGACTCATGTGAGATCCAGTGTCCTTATCCCTGCTGAAAATGCCCCTGCACGTCGATTTCCCCTCAAGCCTTTTAAATGTGAATCATTAAAAAACATCTGGGCCTGCAGTGTTAGGATTTCTGGACTAAATGTTTGTTGCTGCATTTTAGTGCAAGCATAGTCATTTGTAATATTTAATAACTGTTGTCAAATTGACCAATGATAGCCACTTCCGTGGTTTTCCCACAGCAACACAAAGACTGAAATAAGGCACTTAGAAAGCAGTGCAATTTTCAGAATTGCTCAATCAATAGTTACATTAGCCATGGACATAAATCATAAATATGCCATTCCAGTGCTATAATAGTTTGCAAATGACCTCTCTTCAACACAGAGGCTACAGATGGCAATAGGTCATTGCACTCTATAGCAGTCTTTGAAGAAGCGCCTGTGAAATTGTGATTGATTTGGAAGGAGAAAAGGCCTTTAAAAACCTCCCCTTGAGACCTTAATTGTGAATGACCTTTTTCTTTGGTGTAGCATAGCCTCAAACCCCAAACTGAGAGAGCCTTGTCTGGACTCCCTGGTCACTAAACGTGCTTAAAAGTGCCAATCCTGATTATGGTTAGCGAGCTTCAGCGAGCAGCTGCTAGGACCTGTTTAAGTCCTTCGTTCTATCTGCAGGAATATGGTATTTTTCAGGTAAAAATTCAATAACCCCTCTAAAAATTGCCAGACAAACAGCTCTCATCACAGCACAACAAATTC
Organism: Fowleria isostigma; assembly: GCA_029814645.1. Taxonomy (NCBI): domain Eukaryota; kingdom Metazoa; phylum Chordata; class Actinopteri; order Kurtiformes; family Apogonidae; genus Fowleria; species Fowleria isostigma. The sequence goes on along the minus strand of JAPTGZ010000006.1, from coordinate 37,116,855 downwards.
AAACAGCAGCATCATTTCTAATCAGTGAGTCAGTCTGCTTCGGACTTTAACAAGGCTATGCAAAACAGACAGACCCATCTGAACAAAAATAGCTGCTGCTATTTAGATTTTCAGATTTACATTTTTTGAAGTTGACCTCTAATCAAATGCTAATCGCATGCATCTATCCCAAAGCAACAGCTCCAAACTCAGATAGGAAGTCACTGCATCTGCCTTGTCTCTGAAATAATATATAAACAAAGTGAATCACCAGGTAATATTGGCAAAAAAGTATATCTATACCACTTCTAAAATAAAAGTCAGTCTATTTAAAACCAGTATTCATTAGTGGCTTTAAATAATACATTAATATTATTAGGGCCGCACAATATATTGCAAAAATATTGATATCGCAATAACGGAGTGTGCAATATTCATATCACAAAGACATGCAGTAATTTATTTTCTTTTTTTTTGTCATTAACCTCCTGTTTTCCACACCATGGGATACCACAGTGGTTTTCTCTACCACTGTAATATTCTAGTTTTTCTGGTATATAAACTGAAGTGACGCTACTGCTGCTGGTTGAATACAAGTTTACATGTTATCAGTGTTGAAAAAATGTGAATATTTTCAGAGTACAACTTTGACCAAGGGCTGAACATTCAAAGATTTTTTTTTTGTATATGCAGTATTTACCAAACCAGGCAAACAATGGAATATTAAATTGAATATTTAATTATAAATAATCGAGTCAGGATACAAAAAATTGGATAATTTTAGCATTGTTAAGTAACATTTTTCTCGGCAGATGAAATTGATATTTGTTGAGGTAAATGAGAAATATTGCAATATTATCATTATCGCAATGCTGTACACCCATATTGCATATCGAAGTCTGCCAATATCGTGCATCCCCAGATATTATCCTCCCAGTCTACTTAATGCACCGCCTCTTCCACTTTTAATTGTACATATATCCTCATTTGTCATCCCACAACAGGTCTGCAAAGCTTCAGTTAAATGAAAACATACTTGGAGCCGCTTCACAGTCACAACATCCTTAATAACCTATTTTTGGTTCAGCTTTTATATGTTAAATGAGCTATATAAACTATTTCCACTCTTATTGTCTGCAAAATACACGTTCATTTGTTCATTTCCTCTTTTAGATTTGCAAAACGTCACATGCGGCAGAAAAAGGCGTTATCATTTTTTCCCTCTTATTTCCACCTGAGATAAAATCGTATATTTATTTTTTTTAAGTATAATGAGTTTCTTGATTTCCTGAGCCTGGCCCATGGCATGCAGTGTGACAGCTGTTTGTCTGCAGCTCGGCATAAAGAGCACTGGTCCAAGCAATCGCAGCTTGTCCACATCAGCAAAACGCCACTGAATGGTATCTGTACTGTTGAAAGGAGCTGAAGCCTTTGTTAAACATAAAGCCTTTGGCAAACATGTAGCGTTATATAGTGGAACTGACTGATCCACATGTTGGCTATAAACATCCACTTTTTCTCATGCTCACATCTGGAGTGAAGCAGCATCATTAAATTTTTTTTCTTTGTGGAAAATGAGTTTAAAATGATCTTAATACACACAATACGTTCATGTATTTGAAAACTGAGGCAGGAAATCATAGTCTTATCTCTTACAGTCGTTTTCAATTAAAAGGCCTCACAAAACGCTGTGCATATCACGAGAAAATAATTAAGTTTGTTCACACCGCAGGCTCCGACAATTATGACATTGTAGTAGCAAGACTGAGGCAAAACTCTCGTCCCAATTGCAGTCATCCAAACAGAGATATTTAAGTCAAGCAAACAACAGCATTACATATAAATCCTTCGTCAGTCTGGCTTTGTTGATAGCCTGGTACAATATTAATCCATCTCCTTGCCTGATAAAAAAAAAAAAATGTTCAAACACCCAAGGATCGAAACTGGCACCAGTGAGATTATAATAGCATCAGTGTTGCCAGATGGAACATGTTAAAGGTCCAGTGTGTAAGATTTAGCAGGCTGTGGGAGGATCTGAGTGCAGAAATGGAATAATTATTTTCACATCTCTACAAACATTGAAAATCCAGACCACTGATTTTTTTTTTATTTTTTACATTATTTCTTCTCTTACCTTTAGACCTTTAGCTGTTTATATCTACAGACAGAGGGAATAGGTTCAGAGTCCACCATGTTTCTAAAGTAGCTAGAACAGACTTCCTCTTCTTCTCCTTTTTTTTTTTTTTTTTTTTTTTTTTAAATGGGAAGCATCCAGTGTTATGGTACACCTCACCTACTATGTTTGAATTTGGACCAGATTTAATACTCCCAAAATCAAAAAGCCCAGAACAAACAAAATGAACACCCAAACAAGTCACTTTTATGAGCAGTATAGGAGAGAGTTTAACCCATAAAGACCCAGCACCAGTTTGGTGGCATTTACAAAATGTTTTTTTTTCTCTATATTTGACATTTCTTAAGTGATTTTTCACCATTTATTATAACATTGTCCTCTGTATTTTGTGTTTTCTCAGTGTAAATTGTGTATTTTCCTATATTTAATTTACTAATCATGTAGATGTTCATTAAAGCTCAGATTAAAGTAGAGGGTTATTATATAAAAAAACAACAACAGAAAAACATGAAGAAAAAGTTACTTTTTCAGTCAGATTGATCCCTAATTTAATATTAACCAAGTGTGTCATCCACTGTCATTGATCCAACTCCATGGGTTTTACTGGTAAATCAAATTTGTAGAAAATGACAGTGTTTTCATGGTAACTATAGAGCCTCTGAATGTCCAAATTGGATCAACCGGTAATAAACAGTTACATCAGTGGATGGTTCAGGTCGACTGTGGATGTTTGGGTCTTTATGGGTTAACTGAAATGTCCAACTTAAGTCTGTGAGACCAGACTTTTTCCAAGTACTGCTATTTGACTTATTTTTTGTACAATTACCATTTTATCTATCTAAAAATTTAGGGAACTAATGGCTACCCCACCCCCCATTCAGGTTGGTTTTCTTTGATTTGATGTTTAAGTGTCAAAAATGAAAATGCAAAAGTTTTGGACATCCTTGCACTCTATTGGAAAATGGATGTGCTTTTTCAATAAAAATATTAATGAAAAAAATTTAACTGCCACATGTCACTCAATATCACACACAAAAAACACTGTATTTGATAGAAAGTCATCAAATCCAAGTCAGATAAGTAATACAAGCCCATATTCTATTATATTCAATATAAAATGCCTAAAATATGTGATTAGTAAACAGAACCCATAGCTTTGCTAATGACTTAAGTTGATCATTAGACCATGCATGAGTGGCTGCAAAAACATTCATTCATTTTCATTTTCTGAACCCACTTTATCCTCGCTAGGGTCACGGGGGGAGCCTATCCCAGCTACTTAAGGTCGAGGGTGGGGTACACCCTGGACATTTCGCCAGTTCATCACAGGGCTGACGCATAGAGACAATCACTCTTGCATTCACACCTATGGACAACTTAGATTAATTAATTAACCTATCAGTGCATGTCTTTGGATGGTGGGAGGAAACCAGATTACCCGGAGAGAACCCCACGCAGACACGGGGAGAACATGCAAACTCCACACAGAAAGGTCGACTGGTGTTGGAATTGAACCCAGGACCTTCTTGCTGTGAGGCATGATTGCTAACCACTGCACTACCCTGTCGCCCTTTGCAAAAACAATACATTTAAAGAGAATAGTGATAATGTTGGGGAAATTGATCTAGAGAGACGGCCTACACTGAGTGCAGCTATTATTACTGTGAAGAAATGATCACAGAATTGCATATGTAGCATTATTGACTATACATCATACAGAAGTCAAAATTATTATGTAGTTAAGGTACTTATCTTATACCTGAAGATACAAAATAGCAAATGCAATACTTGAAATAAATTAACACTATAAGAGGCATGTCTGGGATAATTTAATTTTTAAACTCAAACCTTATACTTGATATGGTTAAATCACATACTGTTGTTTTTCCATTTTCATAAGTGTTTTTATATGACTATATGGAGATCTACCATACATAATTTGCAACTGCCATATATAATTTAGGGTACAATATGCTTAATAGAAGACAAGATCAGATAAATAAAGCAATATCTTTAATGAGGAAATGCATTATTTTTCCCTAATATATCTTTATTTATTTATTTTTTTTGCAGCATGAAGCTGTAGCCTGAACACAAGGCTTCAGAGCGTTGTGTGTGTTTGTGTGAGTCCAAAAATGGGTCATGGGATCACTGCTCAGCCCATCTCTTGTTCTGGACATCTGCATTTTTTGAAGTAAGACAAACCAACACTGTAAAAGGACTCCTAAGATTTAAAGAACGATCCAGCACATACATAGTGTATATAGAGTCGGCTTTCAATAATGGTGTAGATAAAACAGAGAATAAGCATATCGCACTGTGTTTGCAGATGACACATGGATCAATGCTTTCACTCAATAGGCTATTAGCTAGCAAATGTACAAATGGACAAAAAAGTTAGAGCTGCCTTGGATAATTTATACTAAAGTAATTATAAGTTTGATCTTAGAGATGCTGGCAAGGTAAAGCTAGAGCAGAAATCACTACACAAGCTGTTCTTGTGAGCCACTTTATGATGCGTTGAAAACTTCAATAATAAGATGTCTATTCAAGCCTCCAAAATACCATATAAAAAGCTATATATTAAAGCTTGTCTCTATTGCAGGAAAAAAAAATCACATTCCTGTAATTTCAACTTTATTTCTCACAACTTTGTAATTGCAAAGACTAAAAATAAATTCTTGCTCTAGTTAGAATTCGTTATTTTTCCAAATGATTTACAGAATCACTGAGCTTCCATCTCATCTTTAATAGGCCAGACAATGCTGTGGGGTAATGCATGCTGGGAGGTCATAAAAACAAAAGATTTCGCTCATGCTGCAGGCAAATGCTGATAAAGCCTTGGGCTTTTCTTTTTATAGACTTCTGTTGCTCATTAAAGAGGAGAGAGCAGGAAAAATACAATGAGTGAACCTTTCTTTAAAAAACCCTGATACCCAGAGTGAGGTTAACATGGAGAGACTGGTCTTAGAGTCTAAAGTGTGGGTTTGTCACTGTGTGCCATTATCACATGAAGGGGAGTCTTTTAAAGCAGAGGAACACAATGACGTAGTGTTTTGCTTTCTCCCACCTCCCCATCCTGGGTCAGTTCCCAGTGATACCCCCTCCTCTTCCCCAACTACACCACCAGTGCCACTCCAACCTGGGATCATGCCAGACTCATCATGAATGAGGACCAACCAGTCTACTATCTTCGTTTGATGTGGAACACTGAGCTTTCTCTGTTTGAACGATATCAGCGATCACCACCAAAATATTACATGTCCAAATTTATGATTAGGATCATCAAATCTATCAGTGCATCAAGAAAATCCACTAAAATTCTATAAAACACTGAATGTAGGACCATGATTAAAGGAAGGAAATGATCATTCACTGTGTTGGTACATCACCTATGTCCAAAACGGCAGCAAACATATCAGATAAGACTAACTGCAACCAACCGCAAATCGATATTAAAAAAAAAAAAACAGCTGAAGAAAGTCCAGGCCAAACCACAAACTGCTGCCTCTGTGCACTTCCCAGTGATGAGATTTGGTAGCTGCCTAAGTACCATATTTGGGGAAAGAGACTTTATGCATAAAGAAGATTAGTTTTAGTTGTTTAAAGGCTTGGGGAAGAAGATTTACCATTATTACCAACCCCAGTGAAAAGAGTGGTAGCCATTCACAATCTGATGCCAGTGCTTGCCAAGACAGAGAAATGTTAATTGAACCAAGCCACACACCATATGGAAGAGATTATGATGAGTGCGGGTCATGAAGAGAATGACAAAAGATTAGGTGGCCTCGGAGAGTGATAGATAATTTAGAAAGATTAACAACATACAGCACAGATCAGGACTGTTAGAGTGGAGAGGTGGCACCGGGCTACTGGCCTCTATCATTATGCAACACCAGACTGATTGGAAGAATCTTTAGAAGTAAAGGAAATATAGAAAAATACAGCGCTGCCCTGGGCATTGGTGGATCAGAGAGTCTCAGGGCCTAAATTAAAAAATGTAATTCTTGTGATGCAATCACCTAACTCATGAGAGGAATAGAAAATAACCAATGGGAGAGGAGCAGAGATCATTAATTTGCAAGAAAACACCAACTTGCTGTACACTTTTGTCTAAGTTACATCAGAAATCAAAGGGGGGGGGAGTTGAAACGCGCGCTCTGTTTGTCTAATTATAAGCACAGACTGAAATTGAAAGCAGAGTAGACTTTCATGTCTCGGAGGACACAGACACATTCACAGATGTCAGTAGAGATCAACATCCACTGAGCAGCCCAGTCTAAATACCTTTGTTCTTTGTTTTACTGTGACTGCCCACTCATTATTCTTAAGCTCTGTATTAATTTCACAATCCTCTGTGCCAAAGATGACATTGTGCCAAGAGTACATCCCTTCAGATGGCGCAGTAGGCCACTTTAATCACTCATCCTCTTCTGACCTGCGCTGTCAACACCAAGGAGCAGAAAGTGCGACTATGGAACTGGGCTAAAGTATATTAACATGAATTTAACAAAAATCAGTAGTTTGTTCATGTATGCCTCTTTCATGAGCCTCTATTAGAAATATCTTGCTTATAAAAAAAAAAATAGAACCTCAGCCAATAAAAGTACTAATATCAAAAAACTAGAATAGGAACAACAGACAGCATCACAACAGCATGGAAAAAGTCTCCTAATATTTCGAATATGCTGTTTTTTTTTCAATTTGCACTTTAACTTTACATGTCTAATCCAAGCTAAAGGAGCCCAAGTGTGGAGAATAGCAGCATTACCATGTGAAAAGTACCACATATAGGCAACGAGTGGCCTTGAACACACCGTGACTGTCTGTAGCCCCATAAAGGAGTAAAAAATGGGTACCGTGAATTAAATTCTGTACTATAAAGATCGACTTATCTTCAGTAGTTGAGATGTTAAAGTTGGCAGAAACAAATTTCTTTGCATTTCCTGGCAGTGCTTAATTAATTAAAATGGTTATGAGGCAATATTTTAGGATGAAGCTAAATGTATGTTCAGAGACCATAAAGGTAAAATCCCACAAATTATTGAAAGGTCATAGTTTTATTTCATTGCTCAGGCAAAGATAGAGTGCTTTATTAATACGACTGAGAAATGAGGTTCAACCGATTGTAGGTCATAGGATGGAATATTAAAACCGGTAGTGATTTCACAGTGGCAGTCTGGGTTTTTAATATTTTAATAAACAGTAAATGAAAAATTCAGACCACTTACCAATTCTCAGGACTTGTGCAGAACTGAGCCAAAACTCTGCCATCAAGTAAAGCAGTGAAAATAACAGTCCCGTCCTTTTCGCCATGGTCCTCCCTCCAGAGTCAAATTGAACATTGATATCAGTTTTTCTGCCCTTGGTAATTCATGCTGATAACTTGCCAGTCTTTATATCCGTAACGAAAAACAAACTGGCATCCGACCCACATCCTTCCCTCACACATTGTGATGAGAAAAAAACATCAACAAAAACAAAAACACACGCTCCACTTGTTTCACGACCAAAAGAACTCCAGTTTTTTCCATTCTAAAATCCTTTATGTGTTACTGTGGTTTTGCTTCCTAGATTCACTGTCCTGGCATCCCTCTTATCATGTTTTTTTTCCCGGTGCACACTTGAATTGTAGGCTGCAACTAAGGAGGAGGACCGTGCGCTGTGCTCCTGCTGTCAAGTGAGCAAGAGCAGAAAACAGCGTTTCTGGTGACGGTTTTCAAAATAAAAGATAAATAAATGGCAACTAGCATTAACACTATGATAGAAATCAATCACTAGTCAGAGGTGGTCAGAAAAATATGTTTTTTAACAAAACATAAAGAAAATATAGAATAGAAAGGTACTACATAAGGTTATATCCAAATATTTTATTGATATATTTATTATTAATTCTAGTGTAATAACATAATATATTTAATGCAGGGGTCTCAAACTCATTTTAGTTCAGGTTCAGCCCAATATGATCTAAAGTAGGATGAAGCAGTCAAATAAGAGTGAAAAAAGTAAAATGACTTTAGAATAATGTTTACATCTACAAACTATCCATTAGAAATGTGAATAACATTAATAGCCTGAAATCTCTTACAAAAAAATAAGTGTAATCTTAACAATATTATGTCTGTTTATCATTTACACATGGTCAGTATAACGTACAGATAACAGTGGATCTACAAATACACAAAACATTTAATAACAGGCAGAATATTGGCAAAAAGGCACTTCATTTTCTTAAGACATTTCAAGTTATTCACATTTTTTGTGAACGGATAATTTATAAATGTCAACATTTTCATGTAATTTTACTCTTTTACACAAAAAAAAATAGAAAACTGTGTTATTATTAGTAGGTAATTGTGATAGTATTTGACTGGTCTGACCCACTTCAGATCATATTAGTCTGTACATCCTTGATTGTTAATATCTTCAATGTCATTTTTGTATTTCTCAAATTCATCCCATGGCCCAGATTGGACTCTTTGGTGGGCAGGATTTGGCGTCTGGGCCGCATGTTTGACACCCCTGATTTAATGTGGATATTTACAATTTATATCATTTTCAAAGCTCAGTCTTTTCATCTTTTATAGTTCTCATATGCACTTGTCATTCAGGTTTGTACTCCCCAGTCTCTCAAAGTCCAGTCTTGTATGGATCCCCCTTGTAAGAAATGTTTACATCCAGCACTAATCAATGCTTTTATTATGAAAAGACGCCTGCCTTGCTTCCGGTCTGGCTCCGACTCGCTGAGGCTGATTTGACACAGCTGAGTGATGCTCCCGTGCAGGCGCTCAATTGAGGGCATAGCCAAGCCGCTGATCCGCAAACATGGATACGTCCTGAAGATTAACTTCAAATCTGGCAACATTCGACCTCGACAACGTCTTTGCTTTGGTACACCGAGGAATGATTAAATCTTTGCTCCAGTCCTGATGGAAATGCAAATCTAATCTTCAAACTGGTCTGTGACGCTCTCTTGAAGATTAACTACCTCAAACTGTCTGTCTGACACAGTCTCAGAGTAAAATAAAATGTGTTCACCTACCTTAAACCACCTTTTTCTTTTTGTTTCAAGAAGTTTGGGATGGAAGTTGAGGTTTTCCCTTGTTGTTCAGTTTGATTTATCAGCAACTGGTGATATAGGGAGGGAGGAAACTTCAGGGGTTGTGTGTATTTTTTTGGGGGGGGGAATATGATCTCCCTATTGTTTAAGTGTCACATAATTAGCAAAAGTAGTTTTAAATGATACTTCCACTTACACACTGACATAAAACTTGGGTTATTATTCGGATAAAATACTTATATCAGAATGTGCTGTGAAATGAAAATACATAAAGACTAAAGCACTTTATTTACCGGTAATGCACTTCTGAATGGCCTTGTTTCCTACCAAGGTTTTGTTTTCATCTTATTCTTTTGAAATCTTTTCCAGTTGAACTTAAAAGCTAATGAAATACAGTGTAATATTGTGCATTTTTCTGCACGGTGAAAAGACTGGGATATCTGAGCATGTCCTCTGCTGCCATCTAGTGGTGAATGATATCGTTTAGTACCATTAATACAAATACAAACTAGTTCACTTTTACTCAACCTTGTCTCTGTGAAAGTCATGCAAGATGGGGCAATTTTTACATTAAAGTAGAACAATTTCACTTACCACACCAATAGATTAAATTGGAGGTGCATTGTACCTCTTGGCAAATTAATAACGCATACACCTGTTTGATACTACAGCTCAGACATACTTTGTTTTGTCTGGTTTATTTTTTGTAATGTCTCAGCAGAAATTATCTGTTTGGCAGAATGCAGGGTAATATGCATAAGAAATTGCTAGTTTACTATAAAATTTTGTATAATATATATCCCCCAGTTAATGTAATCATTACATATGTATATAGATATACATAGAGATGTTGGTTATAAACATGTGTACGCAATATACATAATACATAAATATATGCAGCAATTTACTACTAGGGTTGCATATTAGTAATGAACTGCTGTACATATTTATGTATATGTATATTGTGTACACACAATGTTTACAACCAATATCTGTTTATTTCTCTATGCATATTTGCGTATGTACAGTTCTCTATGGATATTTTATTTACAGCAAAATATGTAGATCTGTGTACATATAACGAGATGTATATGATCAGCGCTGTGCATTGTACATGTATATATAATGTATTATACACGGAGTGAACAAGCTCGAAATAATTAACTGTTAATTTAACTAAAAAAAAAATATATATATA
>JAPTGZ010000006.1:37084611-37099581 GCA_029814645.1 Fowleria isostigma | reverse complement strand
ATGTGGGAAGTGCCACAAATGTCACACTGGGCCCTTATGGGTTAAAACTCAGTGGCAGTGCATATAACAGCTTTTCGTTAATATTTTACCACTTATGACTAGAGTTATCGAACACATCAATCAGCTTGTGGCCTTTACCTAGTCACTGCTCTATTAAAACTCAAGAGCATTGTGGGGCACTGTTGGGTCCCATATGTTAAAGGGCATTACTAAAACTTATCACAGTAATGAGATTTCAGACACAAAACATACTTGTGCCCATTTATCACTGTCAGTGCAAGGTTAGCGGCCTCCATGTTATGTCTGTTCTCAGGATAAAAAGCTGTCTACTCTCTGACTCAGTTGAAATGAAATCGCCTCCCAGTTATGCATTGTGGGCGTACCTGTTTTAACAGTCTAGTTTTACCAGTTTAGGCACATTGATGCTGACAACAATGGAGACAACAGGAAAAAATTCAACACCAGTGAGCAAAAGAGGGAGTTTCACAAAGGCTTTTGATAGACAAGCAAAGTTTTTACCTCTGAGACAAATCACAAATGGAATTCTGATCATTTTCGGAAACATTGTATCTTTATTGGAATCCACATTTAATTTAACATATAACCCAGGAAAACGGGAAAAGTATGTATCTATATACAACAAAAATTCAGCAGTAAACACACATCATTCAGAGGTATATTATCTGAAAAGGGCCTAGTGCACAAAATTCTCAAAGAGTATGACAACAGAGGCTGTAAAGCTTGACATTTGTAGTATTATGTATCACAAATACTCTTCTTAAATTGACTGTATGGAAACCAATGAAGAATATACAATGAATGTAGCGCATTTTATGGCAAAAACGTATTTCTTTGTAAGTAACTTGGCCCTCTTTGAGAAAAGTAATGAAAGTTTGGCCAGTTTCAGACTGTCTTTGGAGGTACAACTCATCTGAATGTCCTCATTCCAATTCTCCAAGTCTTTGCATGTAAAAACACAAACAAACAAACAGGAAGACAAAGAGTCCAAAATTGTCTCTTCATTTTGCCTAGTACTGGCTTGGGGTGTACGCCACAGATCCAGGTGGGGGTGCAGAGTAGGGGGGCTGGTAGGAGTATGCCGGCTGGTAGGTGTAGGGCTGATAGGTGTTTGGCTGGTAAGAATATCCAGGTTGGTAGATGTTTTGCCCGGGGTTATATATAATCCTCTCGTCTGGTTCCTGGGTGCGGGGAGCGTGACGGCACAGCAGGATCACTCCTGCTGAGAAAAGTATAGCCCCTGTCACCCAGCCGATGTAAAGAGCCTCCCCCAGCTCCCTGCGCTGGGCATCGATCAGCAGAGGGTTGTAGAAATCTCTAATGATGACATGGCCAGTCCAGGACACGGGAATCAGAGTGGTGACGCAGCCCATGAGGAACAGACAACCCCCAGCCACAAGGACAATATGCTTAGTGCGGGCCCGATGGTCCACCACTCTGGTACACTTCATCCCCACAGCTGAAACGATCAGCGCAAAGGAGGTCAGGGCCACGGAGGCACACATCAGACCCCTAGCAGCCTGGAGATCTGGAGGCAGAAACAGCAAGGAATCGTACACCTTACACTGCATTCTGATGTTGGCCTGTCTGTAGCAGTTCATCCACAACCCCTCCCAGCGGGTCTCCATGACAATGATGTTCTCCTCAATGAAAGCCGTTACCTTCCACATTGGCAGCCCAGTCACGGCTGCCACCCCGATTAGTCCAATGAAGCCGATGACGAGGGCCACCACCTCACAGCAGATGGCCTCCCGTCGATCCTTCTTCTCAATTTTCTTTTTTTCCGCATACACAGAGTCTTGGTAGTCGGCGTAGGACTGGGCTTGCTTGTCATCATAGTAAGAGCCAGCGTACGATTGAGGCGGCTTGGTATAGCCACTGTAAGCGGTGTAAGAGGCCATGGTGGCTGTCGATGCTGTGAAGATGAACCTAGGGCTGTGCTCTCACAGCGCAAAAACAAATCTGAGTAGAAGAGCAAGTCATGGAACTTATACACCCACCAAAAAAATGCTAACGACGCAATGCAAACGTACTGGTTGAACTGCTTTAGAGCCATCAGATAAATGGAGACTCAATGACTGGACTCAATGAGTACCAGTCGTTTGGAATGCAAACGCAACAACGCTTCAATCAGTTTGCTTTGTTATGAAGAACAGATAGAAACAAATGAAATCATTGTGTAAAGTTGAGGTTTGAAATTTAAGTTTTTCCTTTAAAGGTTGTTGATCTGCTTCATACCATTTTCAATTAAATGATAACGTACAGTTGTGAAAAAATATTAGAAACGATCAGACTGCCTTATGTTTTCTTCAATTTTTTGTTCATTTTAATAACTGGTACAACTAAAGGTACATTTTGTTTGGAAAAATATAATATCAACAAAAATAGCTAATAAAAGTTTAATTTCAGAGCTGATATCTGTCCATTTTCCACAGTTTTCTTGATAATAACCAAAATTACATAAGTTCTTACATTAATGTCTATCACATTGTACTGACAAAAGCAGTGCTTTTAGGCATTCTGTGGGTTTTTTTTTTCTCTATCTTTTACTCACATGATTAATTTTTTTAAATGTATTTGTCAGGGACAATGCAGTCAAACCGTAACAGGCTTGCAGCTGATGTGATGCATATAGAGCTTATAGCTAGTGCGAATTTCCAACTCCTGTCCCTGGTTGGGCTTTTCTACAGCACAATATAGTACAATAAAATACATTACAATATATAGAGAAAAAAAAGGAGGCAAAAAACAAAAACACTATTCTATATCAAAACACAATTAAATTGTCCATAATTACTGCAGTGCATTTACGTATTATTAACATTCATTCATTCACTCACTTACCTACACATTAAACACGCTATTTACAAATGGATACAGTTTTGTTTTTTTCTTAAGCCAAGTTTTAGTTGTGGTGGTTACTCACAGGAGTTAGTATTTGATTGCATAACCTTTGATGGTCTATAAAATTGTTCCGTGACTGTAATTAAAGCAGCAAATGTGAATTGTAAAAATTATGTGGAGCCTAATATTGTGCACTTAAAATACTGGCTTAAGTCCTTAAAACAGATATTATGTAATTTGTATTTGATTTAATTATGTAATCCCAACAACTGCCACTGCTATAATCTCGGAACATTGTGCATCAGCTGTCTATTTGGAACCGAAAGCTGGTAGGAATGATCACAGGTGTGAAACAGTCTCTTCGTCACATGTAAACTGAGCTGATGAAAAGGTGTGGAGCATAGAAACTCGAGAGGGATTGGTTTCAGTGTAACACAGTACCGTCGTCTCACCAGCAGTTCTCACCTCCTCATTGTCACATGGAAGTCCTAAACTGCCCTGCTTAGACTCTGATAGTTTTACTGCACAACTGCATTTTAGCTAAATGCAGCTAAAATATACTGATATATACTGTATACTGTAATGTTTATAGAACAGTATTATCTGTTGTGGCATGTATAAAACACATGAACCCAATACCAATGTTAGTATGTTTTTATGTGTATCCAATAATAATAGGTACTTTTCTGCCAAAAAGTTTCTAAATGCTCACATAATGGGTGATGTGAGATGCAAGTCAGTTGGAAATAGTTTGAGAATAATCATGTATTGACAGGAATACAATGCCAACAAGGCAAAGGCAAGACTGGACAAGACAGACATTCCTTATATTGCTAAAATGCAACATCTATTACTATTAATACTAAGTTGAATTTGCTACTCACTGGAGTTCAACTTCTTCACCAGCTCTTTTCCACAAGTCATGTTTGCTTTTAGTGTGTCACTGCCTGGCACAGGATGATTTGAATCTAAACAAAATTTGGAAATAGTAATAGATTTTTTTTTTTAAACTAAAAAAATAAGAAAGGTGCCTTCATTTTTGTCTGTGTTGATTGTCCTAGTAATATTAGTTGTATTAGTTAATGAGGGAAGTCTATCAAGTGTGATTATCAACTATTAGTTACCCTATTAAATGTAATGGTAATTTATTAAGGTCTTAAAAATAATCTTTTTGATTACTTCTATGACAAATGTTGTGTACTAGACTGAAGATGGGCGATATGGATAAAATATTATTCTAAATGTGATATTATGGACAATTTATGATAATTCTCCATAATAGCTTTTGTCTAAAACTCTTATATACAATCTAATGTAAACTTTTTTTAATTTCTGCTTTTTTATTTTATTGTAACAGTCCAAAATGATATGATGCCTTAAAGAAAACCTAGAATAACTTAAAATCAGTGAAGTAATAAATTGGTTCACGATTACAAATATGATTTTTAGTAAGCAAAACCTCAACTAATCGAATTAATTCAATGTATTACCCAGCTGTAGAGTAAACTGGACAATAAAGCTGAAGATCAGCCAGTTTAACCCTCATGAAACCACGCAACACTTATTGTTACACTTTTTTTTTTTAATTAAATGTTGCTCAATATCATTTGAATTAAAACATGGATTTAATTGTAATGTGTATTTTAATTTGATTAAAGGACACACAAATAAATCACAGGCATGTAGCTCGTATAAACAAACTCTGAATACATTACATTATATTAAGAATAAATTACCTTCTATATACAAGCTTTGTACCAAAAATAGTGCATTTGGAGTAATGGTATCAGTGTGTATTAATTTGTATGTATAAATGTGTTTTTTCACAGGAACTGTAACGGAATCAATTTGATTTATATTGCAGTTTAATTATACAATGCAGTAATATGTAACCAGTTATTTCCATAAATTAGCTATACAAGTTTTGATACAAGACAAATCTTCTCAAAAAAATATGAGGAAGTAAATACACAAATCAAATTTGAGGAAAAAAATGCAAGAACACTAACACTGGCTGTGATTCATTATAAAATAAAAAAGATCAAGGACAAGAAATTAAAATTTATGCTTGATGGTTTGGCAAATGAGTCATTGTTTTTAGGGACAGAATGTAAAATCAGAAAAGAAATTAAAATTGGTTGATCTTAATACCAAAGACAGAAAGCTGCAAACAAAAGGGACATAGTTCTTTATAGTGCATAAAGAACCAACAGTGCATTTTTTAATGTAAATCAGCAGCTGTAGTAGTGAAGTCATTTTAAGTGGACAGTAAAAGAATACACTTTTTACAGCTGTTTACACATATTCGTGATGCTTGTGGAAGCTGGATGGCGCCCTTTCTGAGTTCACACCGTCCTCCTTCGGTACACTCCTCGGTGCCATGAGGTAGGCGTCGGCGTACGGCTCTTCCTCCTTTGTCCTACGGTGGCTGAAACTGACCAAAAGAATAATCCCAGTGATGAGCAAGATAGCGGACGTGGCCCACCCAATATATAGTGCAGACCCCAGTTCGTGTTTCTGAGCGTCCATCAGTACTGGGTTATAGAAGTTCCTGATGACGGTGTGGCCCACCCAGCTCACGGGGATAAGTATGGTCAAACAAGACAGCAGAAACACACTCCCCGCTAAGGCCAGGGTGATGTTTTTGCCCTTTATGTTGTCGTCGCAGCAGCTGCTCTTCTTGGTTCCGCACGCCGTGATGAGCAAGGCGATGACGACCAGGATTATGGAGACGCACATGAGCCCCCTCGCCGCCTGCAGCTCCGGTGGGAGAATTAGCAGGGAGTCGTACGCCTTGCACTGCATCCTGTCAATTTGTTTGAAGCAGTTGATCCATAGGCCCTCCCAGCGGTCCTCCATCACAATGAGGTTGGCACCGATGAAGGCCGAGACCCTCCATGTGGGAAGGGCAGTGGCCACTATGGTCCCGATCAATGCGACACTGCCCAGGACAAAAGCCAACACTTCCAACTTTGCTCTCATGGTTCAGAGGGATATCCCGTCTTGTCGCTCTCCTGTTGTCTAAAGCACAAACTCGACCAGTCTGCTTTAGAGTGCTCCAAGTCTGCGATAATATCTCCATGTATGCCTGCTATGTAATCGTACTGGTTTCATTGAGTTGACCTTGATTAAGTAAGCGGTTGGGGAACAACTCTAAACAAACTGAAATCTGCAGTTGTCTTTTGTTTTCTTTGAAACCTGAGGTCAGGTGTAAGGCATTTTGTCAACAGTGATGAACGTGATGTATCTGGCACAAAGGTGGAGTCTGACAAGTTGTGGTGTCTCGCAGTTTGCTTTTCTGCTGCAGTGTCAGAGTTTATACCCTGTAACAGATTTAATTGTAAGGCTCATTAACTATCGCCATTAAGGATGGAGGATGGTGTCTCTGACTTAAGGAAAACAATTTGTCATCAAATTCAATCTGCTCGTGTCTCCTTCATTTTATTTTATTTTGAGCTTGTGCACTTCATGTACAATCCTTTTTATATACATTTCATTATATGTACACAGATAACCATAAAGAATTTGCTGTAAACACAATATACATGAGAAATGTACATCGAGAAATATACAAAAAGATATTGATTGTAAACATTATGTACACAATATACATAATGCATGAGTATATACGGCAATTCACTATTAAAATACAACCCTAGTACCCCTGAAGGGAGTGAGAAGAAGTAGAACTTATTTACTTCCACCTCCAGTTATGGATGCACCGATCCACATTTTTTCACTTCTGATCTGATCCCGATACCTGAATTTGGATATCTGTCGATACCAATACTTACCTGATACCAGAGCTCTGTTTGCTTTAATATTATTATCATATTGCTAGTTTTATTTGATGGTTGTAATAAACTCCTCTCTATAGGCAAGTACAATATGTACAGATGTATGCATGTATGTTGAGGAATATAAAGTCAGATAAACAGGAAATCCAGATAACAGGAAAAATCCCATCATGTAAATTAATATGCAAATGTAAGGGTTTCAAATGGACTGTCAGTATTTATTAAATCCAGCATGGATACACAAAGAATTTAATGAAAAGAAAGAAAAAGAATTTAATGGAATGGTGCAGTCTGTGAATTACGTTTGTATTGGAACCCGATACCGCTACTGGATTGGACCAGCCCCATCCCTACCCCCGGTCTCACTACTTAAACATGTATTGTTGCAATTATGTCAGAGAAATTAGCTGTAAACATCAAAACTAACTTTAACGCAACATACAGAACGCAAATGTACCCAACCAAGAGAAATTAATTCCATTTCATTTTCATTTCCTTTTATTTCATTTCGAGCTCGTGCACTCCATGTACAGTGGCAATTTCATATACATGCACAATACTCCACACTGTCCAATTCACTCACAACAGATCACAATCACAACTCCAGTTCAGCACAACAGATTATAAGCCCCGAAATTAGTAATTTTATAAACTGAAAAGAAATGTAAATATAACTAATAAATAGTATCAATAAATAAAATAGAAAGTAAATGAAAATCTAAAAACAAAACACATTAGAAGAAGAAGTAAGAAAAGAAAAATATATTAAAAACAAGGGAAAAAAAATTGGAAAAAAACACCACATGACCTTTAAGGCCCTTCACCTCTTTAACACAATTTCTTTATATCCGAATTTGAACTGCTATAGGCTGTTGAGATATAAAAAATGTTGTTAAAACATTTCCTTTGAAACTGCAGTACGTAATGTTTATAAAATGACCAGAAAGACACCCTCTTTACACACAAGGAAATGTTTCAAAATAAATATGGCACGTTTCAGTTCAGTTCTTCAGTGCACAAGCCACTCCTTTGTTGAGGCTAAAAGTGAGTTTAGAAATGGTAACACCCCATTGGTCAGCCTGTTTCTCAGAAGTAGGAGAGTCAGAAAAGGAAATGGAACAACAGATAAAGAGAGAGAGAAAGAGAGATGTAGAAGGAGAGGTCATCAAACAGGAACAGAAACTAGAAAACCAGTTGAGCAGGTTCGCTGGGTGATACCAACGTTACATCCTCACCTGCTTCAAATGTAAACAGTCGACTGAGCAACCTTTAACTGCACACTCAAAAACATAACCTCTGGTGTGAAGACATTTCTGTAGCCTCGTGAGCTCAAAACTGTCTGAATGGTTGATAATAGTACAGTATAAGATGAACTTTATTCATTCCCTCAGGGAAATTCATTTGTCTAGAAGATTGATGCACAATAACAAGGTTTCCTCTTACATTTTGAGGCTTAGGTGTAGCACCTCAGGCATTTTAGCTACAACCCAAACCCAGTTAATGTAAGATCAATGTGAAAAGCATCAAAATAAACTAAGTTCTCGGATGTTTTCGAGTTCTCCTCTGGGCTTTGATATTGTTTTATTATCTACTCTTGCTTCTCTGGCTTTTATATTATTGTAATAATAGCAGCAAATCTCCCAATATCCCCCACCTGTGTATCTAATCCCACTCAAAAACCTAAGGAAAACCCAGAATAACAGAACAGTAACAAAAAATGAACAGCATCCAAGTCCAAGATAAGAGCTTTGTGTCATTGCCTAAGGTGAATTAGCTAAGCGACGCATGCAAAGGGGGTAAATGAACAATATGAGCAGGCTTAGTGTGCCACCTGCTGTAGGTGAACATGACAGCAGAAACCTCCTAAAGACTTCTTATTTCAGCACGTTGTCAGACTTGTAATGTTTTAAGCTGAGATACTCCAGGTGAATAGGATGAAATTTTTAAATAATAAATATCCCCATGAAACTTCCTCAGCTGATTACTTACACAAGTATAAAAAAAAAAGTATTACAAGTTTTTGAAATATGTATGCTTAATTATGCAAATTAAGCATCATCTTATTAAATATGCACATGTTTGCATATATTTTTGGTAGATAGATCTGAACATATGACGAAGCCAGGTGTAAAATTCTTTTTTATTTTTGTGTACACCAGAGGTCTCAAACATACAGCCCAGGGGCCAAGTCTGGTCCACTAAAGGGTCCAATCTGGCCCGCAGGATGAATTTGTGAAATGCAAAAATGACACTGAGACACAAACAATCAAGGATATACAGACCAATATGATCTGAAGTGGATCAGACTAGTTAAATACTATCAGAATTACCTTGAAATAATCTCAAATTTTTCTAGTTGTTTTAGTGTAAAAAAACCCCCAAAAAAACAAGTAAGATTACATGGAGATACAAAAATGGTGACATTCCTAAACTCTTTTCCCCCAAAAATGTAAATACCATAAAATGTTTTAGGAAAAACAAGTGCATTTTTACCAATATTCTGCCTATTAATAAATGTTTTGTGTATTTGTAGATCCACTGTGATCTGCAAGTTGAAATAAATGTGTAAATGATAACCTGAGACAGAATATTGTCAAAATCTAAATTGAATTGAAATTTCCGGTTATTCTCATTTTAAAGGATAGTTTGTAGATTTAAACATTAATATAATACAATTTTATTATGTTAATATTTTACTGGTCTGGCCCACTTAAGATCATATTAAACAAAAATGAGTTTGAGACCCGTGGTTTACACCAAGATGAAAAAAAAGGTGTAATTTCAGAATATCTGCTTTCATTACCTAGGAAATCAAAATATACAGTCCATAGCCTTATTTATTTAGTTTTTTGCCATATTTTTTTGATTAGAATATCACATAAATCAGGCCAGGAATGATTTTTCAACAAATCCCTCTGTAAAAATCTTCAGAATACTGCTAAGTCTGTAACTGGAAAATTTTGTGTTCATAGGTGCTACATAGACTGAGATGTTTCTACTGGAGAGTGAAAAAAAACTTATTTGGAGAAAACGGCATTTAAAGATTTAAATAGGAGAATTTAATGCATTTCTATAGGAAACAAATGTTCAAAAACAAAATAAATGCCCAGGCCCTTAGTATTGATAATATAGAATATTTTAAGCTCATGAAAATTAATTATTAAGGAACACGGCAGGTATATAAGGCCTACAAATGCAGTAACATGTCGTATTGGAATACTAACTTCTTGGTAAATTCGGGAGAAACGTACTGCTGCAACTGTAATAAACATCTTAATGTATTTTTTCAAAATTTTCTTTATAACAGCTTGAAAGACCACATATTGAAGGAGCAAACTTGCCCAAAATCTCAAAATTGACCACTGCATGAAAAATATGTTTTTCCTTGCCTTGCCTTAATAATTATCTGTACACTCCATTTGCTTATCTGTCCTTATCGCTGTGTGCTTGTTCGGATTTGATTAAAAAATATCCATCAATTTGACATTTTCTGTTGATAAGTGTTGCTCTCGGTCTCCCCATATGAAATATAAAAATTGGATATGAGAAGAATTTTATATATCTTACCCCTCAAAATCCTCCATAATCCGCTTTGTGATCTGACTGGAGGATGTCTCAATTTCTAAAATGCACATTGAGGAGTGAGGATCGACAAGGCTTTCTATAGAAAAGCCATGACCAAAGATTCAGAGGTGTATCCTTTGCCTTAGGCGATCCGTTCCTGTGATGTATAAAAGATGTGACCCAGGTCTGGATTATACAACACAGCAGGAGCTGGGTTTTAAAAATTCAAGCTTTCCTTATTCAGTTGTATTATTTATTGAAACAGATCAATTGTGGAATCAAAGTTTTTTATATTAAAAAAAATAAAAAATCCCTAAAAAAGTTGACCTTAGTACACATGATGCAACACTACTGTATTGGAGTTAAAGTTAATTATAAGTTTACATCAGCCCCATTCTATTCAGCTGAACAACTTCATACAATACAGTAGTTCACTCAATCATGTAGCTGTTACACACCAATATTTACTAAAAATGACAGCTCTGAAGCAAGATTGTCTTTGTTAAATAATTATTAACTTTTTCTTGTGTTGTTGGGGGGGACTAAGACTAGGGCTGCATGATATTGGAAAAAACTGAGATGATTTTTTATTTTTTAATCCTGCGATACATATTACGATATGAAAAAATACTCGATATAATAACTGTGGTGCTGATGTAAATGGTCAAAAAAATTGGTTGTTTCCTCGTCGTGTCAACCATTACAAGGCAGTGTCAACACAGAACACGTGTTTCAATATCATCCTTCTTATAGCTGAAATATTTCCAGATAACTGATTTTTTTCTTGTTTGTTGTTCATTTTCCAATGTTGTTACCAGCGACTCACTCCAAACTGATTAAGAACTATTGTGATTTGTGGATCGCCATGTGCAGTGTATGTCGGGTATCCTTGAAATTACATAAAAACACATTTGAGTTCATTTGCCTCCTACATTGCGATGACAATGCTCAAACGATATATTGTGCAGCTCTAAGATGCAGTAAGACTGAAGGAGATAGAAAAAGGACATTGAGTTGGGGATGGTAAAAAGGCTCCTGAGGAGATTTGTCTGCTTGATAGAACCAGAGCTTTTATGGAGGGGGATGGCAAATGTCAAGGAAGAGTGGGGGAGTTGGTGGAGGCTAACGAAGGAGAGAATGACCACAAAGCTCAGAGACATAGAAGAAAAAGACTATAAAGACTACTTGTCCTTTTGTGTGCTTTTTAGTGTTGGCTTTAAATTGTCTATCTTCAGAATCGCATATCACTTTACAAGAGACTTATCCAGCACAAAAGACAGGTTTAGTTCATGATTGGTTTTATATTGTAATGGACAGGGATGTTAAGGTTGATTTAATAATGATAATAAAAAAAAGGCCTGAACAGCCACTGATCTAAAATGTTTGATAAGTTTCGAGCCACTAATCCTATCACTACATGTAAATAATTGAGGTAGAATGCAGATTCTTGGCTTGTCATCAGATCAGATATGCTGAGGTTCCATAGAGAATGTGCAAACTCCTCCCTTTTTTTGCAGAATTGATTCACCAGTAAAACCCAGTAGTTTGACAAAATGACAGAAGTTAATGATGTACTTTGGTGAAAAGGTCCCTTTTTCTTGAGTTTTTCTATTTTGATGTGATCAAGTTTTTATCTACTCTAAGTTTCTATGAATAAATCAGTGAATTAAATATTGGAAACTGTCTGATTTACTTGGAAAAATACTGAGGATGATTTTATAATAAATGGTGATAAGTCACATAAGAAAAGTTAAATGTAGAGAGGTCAACACAAAAATATCTATAGTCTTTGAGGGTTAAAGGTCATCCATGATGCTGTTTAGTCAGTGCTTATGAAGGTGTACTTTTGAACACTGTTCATTTTCAGTAATATCACCAATAGTCTGACAGATGACAATAACATAGCCAGTTGCCTCTTTTTTTATGGTTTTGGAGCTTTTTTTTTTTTTCCCCCATTTCCATTTTTACCCTCAGCCCTTGTTGCAGGCTATTGCCATCAGTTCGTCCATCCATCTGTCCATTCGTATGTCCAAAAACTTTGGCTTGGACTGAAGGCCGAGGGTTTTCAAGTGCAGGCACATTGGCCTATGTGTTGACATGGCTTTCCCTACTGAGATGAGACAATTTCCAAAATACTTACATTCTGTTAACTTACAGCATACATAGTAATGATACGAGCTATGCTTTTATGGCATGCTTTATGTTAACATTTCTCAAAAATTTGCTAAGCATAGAAAATGTTGATTCTCAAAGAAATTAAAGGTTTTGTGAAAAACCTGTTGGGGTGTACTCATTTATGCTGAGCACTGTATATATTCTTGATCTAGTAGAGGTTTTAGTTCCTTCAGTATCACTCAAACTTAATCCATTCTGACTTTCATTTACACCATTTTCTGATTTGTTCATCGTCAAAGTATCCATGTTGTACTGTGGAATACTACTGTGACTGTGTCTTGCTTTGAGACAGAACATTGATTAGCTGCCGGGTGCTGTCATTCTCCAGCATGTCTGAACACAAGGAGTATTTTTTTTACATTTTTCTCACATCCCAGAGGTTTTGCGGAGTTCTTGTTGGCGAGGTTGCAGGGCACAAATAATATTTGGCAGTTTGATGAAACCACAAACAATGAATCACAATGGAGCAACACTTTGAGTTATAAGTAGGAAACAACCATATTTATTATGATATCAATACATTTTTCTATTTACACAGTAATAAAAATGCAGTCTTAGTAGCACTATGAGTTGTTTACAAGTATGACTTCTTTCACTGTTCAGGCATCCTGCGAGTCTTTCCCCTTGATTGCTTAAGCAAATTTGGACTTTAATTTCTGAAAAATGATCACTAATGCGGTTCTGCTAACAAATTAATTTACAAATGAAATAAATAAAAACATTGCTTTGTTATCCATTTTCCAGTAAACAATCTTTTAAAACACACAAGACCTTTTTAGAATAGCTGATGTGCAAATTCTCTACAACAAAGAATGCACGTGAAGTGATAAAAATGAGTGAAATGTTTGCCTTTGACTTGCAATACTGAAGATAAAGAAAATATGATTTCACAGTAAACAGAAGATGAAAACAGCAAATTCAAGTAAAACAGGATTATGTTAAGTTATTAAAATCCCATCTGCCTCTGTGACATAGGGGTATTACATAATTGAACTATTAAACGCAATAAGAAAACAACACAATATTTTCCAGGATAAAAAGATAGCTCTAAGTGTAAAACAAGATCAAAATCATATAATATATAACCAGGAAACTGGCCCCAAACATGTCAGTGTATATTTACGTGAAAATGTACAAGTACAGTAAACTATGCAAGACAGGTCTGTCCTTTGCATTTATTTATTCTAACTTTGTAAGGACAAATAATATACAGCCCTTAACTATGATAATATCTCTGAGTAACACGGACAAAACAAATAAATGTTCTCACAATACCCAAATTTGGTAACAGCAGGCAGGAATATACAACACTGCCTAAATGTGCAAACCATGCCAATCAAAGCAACTGATTAGATTTCCATGATTGTACCATTACACTTCCTTTCTCAAAGCTTACACTTGACTTGTATCTAACAGCATTTGATTTGGGATTAATCTCCCTCGTTCTGTATTCCTGTATTGCTCCATTAGTTGTCTTACCTGTACAAAAAGCATTCAGCATAAGTAAGGTAAGGAAGGATATATGTTCTACTAGCTGTGCGATATACATCAATGCCCATGCATTGGTAGTGAAGACTGATGACTGACCCTTATGGAGCCCATGGAAAGTTGTCCAAGACACTTGCTGAATGCGTGTTTCACTCCGCTTTACATGGCGCAGTCTGAGGATAAACCTGATTGCTCTCTTCGTACCCAGATCTCATCCTCCTCCGTCTGGTTTTGGCCTTCCCCACTGTCAACGATCGTGTCTGTCTGCTTCGGGTCTTCAGGTGTTTCACCAGTGACTGGGGACATGAGGTCCTCACTCTCCTCAGTTTCCTCATCCTCTAAAGACATAGCCATGACAGGAGCCTCTAGGTCGGTCTCGGTGGACAGCACTCTGGGTGTCCGACAGAATTCATCATCTTCGTCGCTCAAGATGTCAGTCTCTTTCATCTCTTCCCGGTCTTCGTATTCCTCTAGATCGAACTGTTCTTCCACCCAGCGATCTGTGTCCCCTGCTAATTCAGGCTGTTGCTGCTGCTGGCGGTCTGGTTCGTTTTCCTGCTGAAGTTGATTCGAGTCAGGCTCCTGAGGGGAACCGAGGTCCTGTTCGGGTTCACCGTCAAAAACAATGTCCGTGTCAATAGTAAAGCGGTTGCGCACTAGCTTTCTTCTGCCGAGAGTCCTGGTTGGTGCAGATGCTGCAGATAAAAAGAAGATTGTTATGAGCGACTAAGATATTTTGGACATTCATTCATTAATTTTTCCAAACCATGTAATTCTTGGCAAGAATTCCAGAGCCAATCCCATCTACCAATGGGTGAAGTTGGGGGTACACCCTGGATGCATCGTCAGGTCATCACAGGGTTGGCATATCCAGACAAACAACCATTCACTCTCACATTCACACCTATGGGCTAAACCAGTGGTTCTCAGTTTTTTTTTTAGAGTGGAGTACCCCCAACTCTCACTTCAGCATTTTTGATTGAAGAAAGAGGCAAAATTTGTAAACAAACCTATATTTTACTATGATATATCAAAAATAACAAATCTTTAAGTAAATTTTGTGTGCAAAATATAAAGTGAAAAG
>JAPTGZ010000006.1:37038981-37049489 GCA_029814645.1 Fowleria isostigma | reverse complement strand
TAATCTTTGTTTAAATAAATGTGCAGTTCTTCCGACATTAGGTCTTTTTGTGTTTTTTTTTTGGGGGGGGGGGCACTGCTGGTAAATCCTGCCTAGGGCACCAAATGGTCTAGGGCCGCCACTGTCAATAGCTGCACTAAAGATCTGTTTGGAATTGCTCAAACGAACAGTCACAATTTTGTCTGAACCATGGATTCACAAACGGCCAACTTAGTAAAGATAATGACTTCATAAGCCTCAAAATCCAACACCATTATGGAGGAAATGCTACCGTTTCAACATCAAACTCCATTATTTTAATTTACAGCTGTGTCCAGTGGTGAAAACAACATTTTCTTTGAGTCTAAAAGTTGCTCCTTAGTGGTTCTCATCCCATCTGGTCACTTTGTAGTACTTTGGCAGTAGCATTAGTTTTCCTTACCATGGGCAATCAGCAGAGTGACTCACTACTCCCTCTAGTGGTCACATAAATTCTCCAACTACTGGTGTAAATAAATTCAGCTCCTATCTCTACGATCCAATACATCAATATTTTGTGTCATAACCTCAGAGCTCTTTACTCACAACTCTAAATAAGTAGAAATAACACATAGTGCTTTTATCCATTTAATTTTATGCAAGGAAATTAACTTTGATGAAAATATTTAAAAGTAATGCAAAAATCTGCTGCCAGGTCGTGCCTTACAGCCCCTCCAACCACCACCAAACATTCATACACCAGTGGCTGTGACACTGGAGGAAAGGTGGGTGAAGTGCCTTGCCCAAAGACAACAGCATGTGACTAGGACAGAGCAGGATTTGAACCACCAGCCTGTGGTTATTGGATGACCTGCTCTAAATCCTGAGCAACAACCACCCTGTAAGTGGAATAGGGTGAGCGTAAACCTACTTGATCCAGTATCGTCTTCCTCTTCTTGGTGTCTGTGACGGCAGACAGCTGCATGTCTCCCATCTTCTTCATCTTCTCATCCATGTCGATCTTCTGTTCCAGCTTCTTGATCTCCGCTCGGAGGAGCCGCACCGTGTCCTCTCTGTGGTGCTGGCGGGCGACAGCGGTGGCACATGCTGAGTGGATGGCTGTGATCCAGTTCTCCAACTCTGTCTGGCTGCAGGTCTGCGTGGGGAGGAATGGAGGAAGGGTCAGAGGCTACACAACAAACCAGCTGTGACATTTAAAATGAAAAGCTGTGTTTTGTCCGAGTTCAAATACCGTGAATAAGAAAAACACTGCAAACCAAAATTTGACACAGTCTAAAAACAATACACATATGGGTCAAGGTAATGCTTGTTCATGAGAGACTTGGCACCAGATTACTTTTTAAACATTTCCTCACCTGAAATAGAAAAGCGTCCCCCAGGGAGTTGCTTAGGCAGAACACAAAGTCCTTTTTAGGGTGCTCTGGCACGGCCTGGACAATACTGTTTTCTACCCAGATGGCATGCTTGGGAATACTGTTGTTGTCAATCCCTGAACGATCATCCGTTTCATAGAAGAACAAAGTGCAACCTGAAAAAGCAAAACAACATTTCTTATAAAAGTCATTTAAAGGGAAGAGTCTTATTCACCTGTATCTACAAAAATAAACTGTTCTTCAAAACCTAAAGCTGATCAAGCAATTGAATTGTGCTCTCCAGTGGCCAACATTAAGAAGTGCACCATGGACGACATCTCTGTAAAGGAGGCACTGACATCAGATCTGATCTGAAGCCAAGTCAAGTAGCAGCAAATTTGGTAATTAGATTTAGTTTAATGCTGTAATGAATTGAAGCCTCATTTATTTGAAGGAGATCAGATTTTTATCCTCCTGAAGAAACTTTTGTACGCCTCAAAAAACTAAACATCAAGTGCATGCTGTACAAGTTAGGAGAAAATGTAATGTAATTTTGGGCAAATGTTTTGAACACCATCAGGGATAACATACCTTTGAGGGAAACCCAGTAACTCTTCCACTTGCGTCTTGTGGCTGACTCTACTTTCTTGTTTTTCTTGTGCACAAGAAAGTTCTTGACTGCGAGCCTACCAGCTTTGCGCACCATGCCTTGGGCAACATTGAGTAATGCGTCAGACTGGTAGGCGGAGCTCATAGTGCTTTGCTCATCACTCAGGGCTGAGCTCGCTTCTTCCAAGCTCTCTGTCTGGCAAGAGCTCATTTCTAACTCCTGACGAAAGTTCTCGTAGACGCCCTGCACGCCCTCACTGGTTCCTCCACCGCTGCTGCTACCACTGTCACTTCCGGCGAACATGCTTCTGCCGGCCGCCGAACACATGGAGAAGGACGCCGACATGGTTTTGTAGCGTCTGGACTGGTGCTCGGCCTCCGCGGTCACCCCATCGATGCCGCTGTCATCGTACTCGCTACCCTCGCCGGCTGTGACATCCTGCGTCACGGCAGAGGCACAAGACAGGTGAGATGGCATGGCAACAATATCTTCATCGGTAGCTAGTCACCTACAACGCCTACCATGACTGACAAGTATGGCATCCTTGCAGAAACGCTGAATTGAACAGTTCTTCTAAATCAAACATGTTATAAAAGCTACACAGGCGTAGCACGCAGCCATGAGTTGCTTAATCCTGCAGTTCTGCTCAAAATTAATTACTCACAGCAAAGAGTCTGCTGTGTTAGCACAGCCTGCCCTCCCTGTGGCACCGCAGGGTCTGCCCTCTCCTACCCACATGGCCAAAGGCTCCGGGGAGATGAAGGGGGTACACCAAGTTTGGTATCTCCATCTAATCACATGACCCAATCATGCGCTCCAGAGCTCTATTCACAAGGGCCGACGGTGCCCCGCAGTGACAGGGCCACCATACACGTTTTTACTGTTACACTCTTCCACCGGCCCCCCCTCATTATCATAACAAAAGGCCAAGGCATTTCTAACGGGGAGTGACTTTAAGCTCCCTCGTCATCGCAATCTCCTCTTTCAGGAAAACAACAGATTCATCAGGAAACTACACATGGCTCTACCAACATAAGCTTTCTTTTTTTACGCTTAATCTTTTCCAGCAGCTTATTATCTGCGAGGTGAATGCAGAAGAGGAAATGCTCGGCTACAATGTGGGGAAAATGAATGAGGGAAACTGTCTTGATGATGCCACCAGACCACATTAAGATTCTGCACAGCTTTTCATACTCTTTACATAAAAGAAGTAAAAAAAAAAAAAAAAAAAAAAAGACCTGACACAGCTTGAGCATTTCAGGTCTCGTACATTTCACCAACTTGGAAAAAGCTTCACACAAGTATGAATACGGTGTTTGCTTATTGGGAAAAAGTCTTCCAGTGAATTATGTTAAATTTAAACCATCTAAAACCCGGTTCATACCACAGATTCACAACGGGACAGGATGAAGCTTGTGCGCTGGTCTGCAAAGTTCTGAAAACCCCATCGGTCTACGCTAATGCAAGTACTCCAGATAAGGAGGTCTATTGTTTCCACAGCAATCACTGTGCTTCTGGTCTGACTGCAAGCTTTTTGGCTTTATTGTAGCCAGATATACTGTCATTTGTGGTGTTTTAAAATAATGGAGGATAATGATAGTCAATTACTTGCTAGTGATGCAGTGATAGTATTGATGTATTACCAGAAAAAATTAGGGTGAAAATTTCTCCCATCTATTCCTGGAGAAGCTCTGTCAACACAAGAGTGATAACCCAATTAACCATGAACACACTAGTCAGACAACACGTCAGGTACAATGACTGTGGCTGCCGCATCACAGCATAGTAATTAATTAATAATCACTGCAATTTATTCTTGCAAATTCTTATTGACAATTAATCGATAGTCAATTAATTGTTTCCATCCCTAATATTTATATAATATAGAAAACTATCTGCCGACATGGTCATTAAATTTGTTTAAAGTAGAATTAAAAGGGTATTAAAAAGCATGAAATTAGATTTTCCAATACCTGCAGAAACCCTGAAAACAGTTTAATTGTGTTATGAATCTTTGGTCTGAACGGGGCTTCAGTGCGATAAAAGATCAGTCAAATGGGACATTTCTTTCCATGTTACCTGTATAGTCTGTGCCCTCCTGCCTTGCATACTGGCACATATTGCAGCTTGGTGTCCACTCAGGCCTTCGGACAGGCAGTGGGAACGCCTGCAAGGAAGGGTGTAGGCGCCGTAGGTGTTCCCATCCTCCTCCGAGGGGGATAACATCTTATCGTCCTCACCCTCTCTGATAGCCCTGTTGGCATCATGCCATTTGGAGTAGCTGCTGTGGGTATGCCTGCGGGCAGGGTTCTTTTGGCTGTACAGCTCATCCAGAGAGTTGGCCCTATCAGCGCAGTCTGTGGGGCTGGACTGCAGGTGGCCTTCGCAGTCAGTGAAGTCCCTCTCGTTGTTTGCGTCTATGATTTCCTCTGTGCTGGTCAGCTGCTCTTGGCTGAGGTCTGACAAGGAAAACTCCAAGCTGTCATCCCGCCACATATCTGCAGACTTTGACCGCTTCTTCTTGAAACTGACCGCCTCTTTGGAGCCATCTCGTGGTTTCTGGAGATACTTTACTTCACCTGTGTACATGTCCTCATCCTGCGCCTCCTCTGCGGTGGGGCCAGGTATTGTTATTCGCATTCTTTCCATGTGCAACGAAGTGTTTGCCAGGTCATTGTGAAAGGACATGGGCCGCAGGTTCATGGCCACGCGATCCACCCAAATGGGGCTTCCAAAGTCTGGCAGGATATTTGTCTCATTGAAGGGTTCCAGTCCATTGTCAGCCAGAGACTGGGGGATACTCGGGGTGCTACTTGAACGTGTACTGGTTTCAGAGTTCCTGTGCTCTATTTTCCCTGATGAAGCATGTCGAGGGTGCCTTGACTGCTTGTTGGAGATGCGAAGAGAACGAGACATGTGCTTACGTGACAAGTAGCCACGTTCGTTACCATAGAGAGCATGGTCTCCATTCTGGCTCTCGACATTTCCCATGATTTAAAGGCTGGAAGAAGAGACATTGTAATTCATAAATCAATACGGGATGGTAGTGTGTCATAAAACAAGTCATCAAATGTCAGAATGCTGCTGCCTACCTGAAGGTTTGTAATGATTTCCTTGGCATTTTGTTTGTCACTGAATCTTTAGGCTGCACAGCCAGGCTCTGAAAAACACAAGAGGTGACAGGTCAGAAGTTTACCATTTATCCATCTCATAGTAGGGGTATTTAGGCTACAGATTGATTTTGCTTTTGTTTATTTTGAACCCTCTTCCCTCCAAGGAAATGTATGTGTGTCTTTAATGGTCTCTTCTTTCTTTTAAGATACTTAAAATTTGTTTTCCTCTGAAAATAATCTATAACAAAATAAGTAATATTATGTTTGAGTATGTGTGAGCATTGCACTTTTTTTCCATTCAGCACTAAAACTAATAAAAAAATTAAAGGAATGATGTTGCTAGTAAGAAATAGAACAATCTGTTGAAGTAATTTAGTTTAAATTATTTTTTCTTGTTGGGTGATGTTACAAATAAAAGTTGTCTTACTTGAGTATGTGTGCCAAATATTTTGTTTTTTAAAGCCACTGACTATTCTGGGAATAGAAATGACTTTAAATGGAAGGATAAATTGCAAAAAGAAACGATGTTATAATATTTAAGACAGATGGGAAAGATTTATTGAAATGGAGGGAAAGTAATATATAACATTAAATATGTCTTGTCTAATTTTCATACAAACTTAGTTCTGTATGTGGGCATTAGACCTGCTGATATTTGTTGCAACTATGTAAGGTTTATGTTTCTTATAACTTCATCCTTAATTATGATGTTACACAAATTACCATTTTTTTCTTTACTTGTGCCAAGTATTTTATTCTGTACTTCCTTTTTAATTTATGACACTAAGAAATTACTATATCATGCAGACTTGGCAGATACAAGCATTTACCCAAACAAACCACACAATCTGTGTCTATTACCAAAACATGTATATATGTGGTATATTTCAGCGAAACCTTGTTACAAAACCCATCAATAATTAATCAGAAAAAGTAAAGTAGAGCAGTGGAGGAAGTGCAAAATGACATTGTTTTAGAATGTTTTCCTTACTTCCCACTTCTCTGAAAGCAGAAAGGCTAGTTTCGGTCACGCCAGCTAGATAAACAGCACACAGACTGACAGGGGAAGTGATCCACTCAGCCTCTTTCAACATGTACTGGCGCTTGTGTGAAGTGGAGGGAACGTAATGACAATACGAGCGGCGGTGACAGCCTGACTGAACACGAGTTATTCACAGCTGAAGTGAAACACACCAACCCATCCATGTAGTTTTTCTTATTGTCTGCTCTCAGGCACAAAATTCCTGCAGAAAACACGAAGAACTCTTAAGTTTGGACCGTAGTGCACATTTGGACTCCATCTACCTGCCTCGGAGCGGGGCAGTCCACCATAAATGTCCCGTTTTTGTGCCTGGGACCATCAACAGATGGGACACCGACCACATTGTAGTTGTTATTCTTCCTGATGTGTGCTCCCCTTGTTTTTAGCACAGACCCTTTGGGGGGGGGGGCATTAGATGTTTTGTTTGGTTTTTTTTTGCCTGTGTAGCTGACACAGATGAGTGGGAGCCCAACCTTCTGCTGCTGCTGCTGCATGCATCCGTCCTACTGTGAAGGGGGGCGTTACGTAAACCAGAGCTGACCCCGTTTTTCTACCTTATGTTGCTCCGTTTTTGCCTCTTAATTCTGCTCACTCATCATCTCTCAGTGGTGCTGCAATGCACAATGTTTGATGTTGATGGAAGTCCATTTATTTTTCATAGTACCCTGCAGTCGATTGCTAGTTTCATGTAATCCAGTTGGGTAAAAATACAAAACAGCATGGAGCGGTATTGTGAAATGCCACTGCACTCATTAAGGAAACTAGATTCACTAAGGGTAAACATGCTTTCTAAATGCTAGCACTGACGTTGCACCGAGGGCTACTTCTAGGCTTGTTTGTTCCCTTTCACACAGAGCATGCTTTATTTTTTCATACGAAGAAGGTGGAAGTTTAATGGCTTTGCAGATGTCATCCCAGGAGGAGAAGAAGAATGCCTTGTGTGTTTTAGCCTTAATCGGAACTCTGAGGCCTACAGGGCTTCACAACCCGTAAATACAGTCAGATACAACTCTAAAAAAAAAAAAATCACTAGGACAGCTCGAACGGTCCGCTGAGTGTTTTGCTATTTATAGGCTGTTTCAGCTCAAGAGTTTTGCGAATGTTCTCAGTGGTTTCAGTGTTAATTCTATGTGAAATTGGTCAGAAATTAATTAGAACATTTCAAGCCGAGATGAATAGCTTAAGTAGCGGAGGATGTGGATTTCTCAGTTAGTGCAGTTAAGGCAACTCATTGTGCAATGACCTTGAATTTTTGCAGCACAAATTCACTCATTAGGGCTTGAAAACCGCACCAGATGGCCATTTAATGTACAAAAGTGAACTCTTTAAAATTAAGAGACAGCTATGAATGAGGAGTTACACTGCAGATCTCCAAAAATATGTGAGTTTTAGTGATATCTAGTGGTAAAGTTGAGGATTGCAACCAATTGATTACCTTCACACTCACCGATACGACAGCTAAAAAACATGGGGTTGAATCTTGGCAAGTTTTTGTTAAAAGTTTAATGATTGTGGTCCACACCCAAACATAGCAGGTGAACCTTAACAATTGATGGAAGCTGGTATGTATAAAAAAGATAAATAAATTCCCCAATATATGGCGGCAGAGCAGTTCTTCTGTAAATATAAATGACTAAGGCGGGGGTTCCAAACATCTGGCCCGCCAAAAACGATCCAATCTGGCCTGTGGGATGAATTAGTGAAATCCAAAAATGACACTGAAGATAACAACAATCAAGGATGTTAAAGTAATTTTAGCTCAATTAAATCTAAAGTGGGTCAGATTAGTAAAATACTATGATAAGAACCCACAAGTAATAAAACTCACAAATTTTTCTCTTTGCTTTAGTTTAAAAATAGAGTAAAATTACACAAAATTTTTTACATGTGCAGACTAGCCTTTAACTAAAAATGTGAATTAAGTGCAATTTTAACAATATTTTGCCTCTTATTAAATGTTTTGTGTATTTGTCGATCTATTCTGATCTGTAAGTTGCAACAAACGTGAAAATGAGAAGCCGAGGCAAATTAATGGCATAAATTGTTAAAATTGCACTTTTTTTCTTAATAAATTTCATAAAATTGCAATCATACATTCTTCTCACTCCGTTTCTGGCTGCTATGGTTGTGTATTAATAGTGAATTGCCATATATATTTATGTATATTGTCTACACATAACCAACGTCTGTATATTTCTCAATATCTCTCTCAATGTATATAGTGTTTGCAGAAAATTCTTTATGTATATCTGTGTACATAATAAAATGTATATAATAAGTATTGTACATGGAGTGCACAAGCTTGAAATAAAAAAGAAATGAACCTTTCATGTTTTTCACATTTTTTAAAGGATAGTTTGTAGATGTACACATGTTGATAATATATTTTTTTACTTCTTTCGCTCTAAAACATAGGTTAGACATTCAGATTTTGGAATTGACATTATTTATATACTGTTATGTTATTATTTTACTGGTTCAGTCCACTTCAGATCAAATTTCGCTGAATGTGGCCCCTGAATTAAAATGAGTTTGAGACCCCTGCTCTAAGGTAACAGCATCACTCAATTTTTTAATGATTATACACCAATAGAAAGTAGTTGTCAGTGTTATATCATGTTTCTTCAATTAGATCCGCCTAAATCCTACTGACTGGATTTTTTTTTTTTTTTTTTTTAAATGAACACAGAATGCATCTTATTAAAAAATGCTTCTATAAATGGTAGCATGTTATTCCAAATTTTGGGATACAATGTAACATTTTACTGCATTTGCTTTGCCATAATAGTGAAATATAATGGTATGAGGAGCCTCCATTCTCTGACATTTCTAAAAGGTGTGATGTTGCTGGTGCACCGAATCCATCATCAGCTTTTTATTCATACATGAGAAAAAAATGCCAGTGCTGGAAAAGATGTTCTGGAGCCAAATCCCCAGAAACTCCGAGTGGAATTGTCTGGAAATACCTCCTAACACACACACTGTAAAGTTAGTATTCTGGTCTTTCATCCTCACAACAGCACTTACACATGGACAAATAAATAAATGGAAATAAGCAATTACTCTGGGAAAAACCTGGTGGTAATTTGGCAGTGTGATAGAGCGAGGCCCCAGGTAAGTGGGTCACCTCTTATTTTCCACGGGCCACAGAAGAACACAGGACAGCAGAAGTCTCAGGGAATTCATCTGTTACAGCCTCTTAATGACATGCACGACCACAGGAGACTCCAGCCACCCACAGATCAGAAAGACGAATATTTTATTGGAATTTAAGATTAGCAACACCAGAGTGGTCCGTGAAAAACAACAATTCACTGCAAACACCCTGTTAAAAAGACTACGTGACTCTGAAAAAGCATCAAGCAGCCTTTAAATGAGCAAACAACTAATTAAGAAAAATCCCAATCATCCAGTGATCTTAACAAGGCATAAAGGTGCAGTTTTACAAATCAAGTATTGCATTACATTATGCCAGGGGTCACCAATTTTTTTTTAAAGAGGACCAGATTTAATGTGAACATGCATGAGGGCCCACCATTCTGCCTGACATTCTTTGAATCATTAAAATATGCAAATTATCTATTTTATGGAAAGTTTATTGCAAACATACTTTTTATTTTATACATGTATGAGAAATCTAAAGAAGTCTTACCAAAACCACTCTGCTTTTAATATTTGAAGGACATACAGGATGAAATAATATCCGTCTGGGGAAAAAAAAATACAAAAAAAACTGAAATATATCTCAGGTTCATTTTAAACATTACAATTAATTAATTAGTAATTAATGTTGTTTGTCAACTTTAAAGTTTAATACACATAAACAGAACATATCATCTTATCAAGAAGTGAAAACATAAAGCGACATAATTACGTGTCCAAATATATTTATAACTAATTTTGACCAACACAAATCAAATTAAATTGACTGAGATTTTACATTTATTCATCTCAGATTAACATTACAACTTGTCCGCACTAAAGTGTGTATAATATTACTCTGGTCATAAATGCTGGCAGGACACAAGTGATGCATTTAATGACGGGGCTGCAGTTGGCCCCAGGCCGGACTTTGGACATGCCTGCATTATACCCATTAGCGAAAATTCTCAGCCATAAAATCCATTACTTGTCTAATGTTAAGGGTTTATATGTCGTAATAATATTCCAAACTCTTAACTGAACACATTTATTAATCTTCGTGTGCTGCATCAGCTGATAGTTTACATTATAGCTCTGTTAGTTTAGCTTTGTTTTACCAGATTCAGTAAAACCATAAACCACCTCTGTTTTCTGTTCAGTTTGAGTTGTCAATAGCTCCACTAAAGATTAGGAATTGAACTATATGAATTTTTTGTGCTAATGTCAATACTGAGTTTTTTTTTTTTTTTTAATCAGCCTTAGCTGATGAC
>JAPTGZ010000006.1:36839440-36852762 GCA_029814645.1 Fowleria isostigma | reverse complement strand
TACATTTAAAGACTAGCCTCTTACAAAAAATGTGAAATAAGTGCAATTTTAACAATATTCTATAAATGTTTTGTGTATTTGTCGATCCACTGTGACCTGTAAGTTGTACCGAACATGTGAAAATGAGAAGCTGAGGTAAAATAATGGCATAAATTGTTAAAATTGCACTTTGTTTTTCTCAATAAATTTGATTTTGTTCATGGTTGTTCATATTGTTCACCTTTTTTAAAGGGTAGTTTTTAGATGTTAACATTTTGATAATATATTTTTACTTATTTTACTCTAAAATATAGAAGGTAGACATACAAATTTTGGAACTTGACATTGTTTGTATATTATGATATTATTATTTTAATGATCCGGCCCACTTCAGGTCATATTGGGCTGTATGTGGTCCCTGAACTAACATGGGTTTGAGACCCCTGTCTTAAATGATGAAGTGGATGATGACTTGGCCAGTTTCAGCATGACTTTCAGGAGAATCTCTTGCTGTACACAATTATAAATAATATTCACATTTCATGAAATGTTTGGCACTGTTCATGAAGTGTAGGGAGGGAGGCAGCAGTGTTTGTTCAAATGCATTCTCTTTAATAGGCTTTGCCAAATGCCTCCTTGTCTTGTGGTAGAGAAATGCATTAAAAAAAAAGATAAATCACAGAAAGAGTCAAAGAGAAAAATAAACAAGCTAATGTATTTTTAGTTATTGTGAAAAATGAGTATCTGAGGCACCCTGGCAAGCATGATCTAGACCACTGTGCAGAAGCAGAAATGCTGCCCATGTCTTCCGAGCATTCACTGCTGGCAGGAGTTTGATGCTGATTGCACTAGTGTTAGCAAAATGAGACTGATATTCACTGTATTCAAACCCAGTTTTTATTCTGCAATCCTAGAAACCTTGGACTTAGTTGGCTGGTTGGTTTAGTTTGGAGGATTCGAAAGAAACTGGGTCAACTCTTTTGTTATTGGTAACAGTCAGGTGTTCATGATTTGCTAGAGACACATGACAGAGGAAAAAAAAAAACCTGTTGAACGTACATAAGGGTTAATCCCTCAGTTGTTATATAATTTTAACAAAACTTACAAAGGTTTAATGCATAGACAGAACCACTCACCATGATCTAGGACACTGATGCAAGGAAAACATCTGAATCCAAGCCACAATGGGATTGGCTTACTAAATGTAACAGCTTTCAAGCATCAGCAGCTATTCTGAACTGTTTTTTCCGGATTGCTTTTCCTAAGACTGTAAGCACGAAAATAAACTTTTTACCTTTTTTTTATACTGACTGCTAACTGGTCGCTAACTTTGAGTTAAAACAGGCACAGAACAGGCCTGTAAGGGTGGGTTTTTGGCTTTAAACTGTAGAAATACTTCTTAAACTTCATAGAGATTCTTTTTTTAACCGTATGCCTTTCTTAACCTGGTATTGTGCAATTAGCCTACCCGACTGCATCTGCTATATCCATTAGCCTGCGCTGCGCTGCAGAGGTCCTCAACTGTAGCTCAACCAGAGAGTGCATTATTTCAGTTGTGGCATTTGGACAAAGATTCTGGCCTTGAAAAGTTATCCTTTGTGCTTTGGAGAAGGCTTTGTAAAAGTGCATCCCTAGTGTTACAGTGTAAATCAATAGTGAGACTTAAAAGTTCATGTGCTGTCAGGATTTTCAGACTGTCACGGATGTGCTGTTGTTTTTGCCAAGAAAAGCACACACACAGGGTAACCCCGAATACGGTATTTAATAGTGAATTTGTAATGTTTGCCTTTAGGATCATGTCAGTTGGAATTAATATGATCCCTCTGCAAGTAAAAGAAATTAGGAGTAAATGCAACCAAATTGAGCTGGAGTTTATTTTAATCTTTAAAGCTATTAAATCATCTTGTACTAGTTACACCCATTTTCTCTATTAACAACACTATCATTCATTTCATATCTCAGACTAAGTGATCCTCAAAGCTGCTAACTTCAAATGAAACCAATTCATGATGTTAGTGTTTTTAGTGTTGCAGGCTCTGAATCACAGCAGACTGAAATTAGCCCCAGAATCCTATGTGCTTATGGCCATCTTCCAACAGACCTCAATTACAATGCTGCAGAGCCAAAAAAAGGGAACGAGGTAGACTGCATGGAGCCCTTCAACTCTGCTGTACTACTCTGTCACTCAAACACACTGTCACCACCACGGCTGAAACGGACCGCCACACCGTGTTCAGGGACAAATGGGAAGCATTTAGCACACATACACACACACTTACACGCATTTACAGATGTTTCGGGAAAGCCTCTTTGCAGGTATTTAGTTAAACCACTGGAGGGAGCCTTGAGGAGCTACAGTAGATTCACTAGAAACTCAACTCCACAGATTTTAACACAGGGTAATGTGCTTCCACATATATTTCCTAAACTAAATTTACTCTGCAAACAAGTCATAATAGTTATGAATTACATGCAGTGAGACAGAACCACAGATAATTGGAAGTTGTTCTCTTTTTGTAATAAAAAACACAATAATTTCCTGTTTGCCAGACATTTGGTGGTTTTGGATTATTCGGCAGATGGTGACAAGTCTTGTTGAACAATTTCCACATTGCTTCACAGTGTCTCTCATTCTCAATTACAGATCATTTTCAGTGGTGTGGGTACTCTGCCAGAGTGTGCATATTGTTAATGCAGGAATTTTAACACTCACGCCTCTTGAACATTTCCATATTTAAATTTTTTGCTCTTTGATTTTAATGTTCTAGTTCTTAATTCTCATAGTTTTTGAAAGATAGATATGATTGCTTGGGGAGAATTCAATATTTTAATGCTTTTTTCTCTTTTTTTTTCCCAGAAAGTGTTTTAGAAATGATCACCCCACGAAAGTCTAAAGTGTTAACCCATAAATATTAAATCCAAGAACTGCGACTGCCGCTCAGACATGAGAGTGTTCCGCTGTGGTTAACACACTGGGTAGCCTGGCAAAAGCGAGACTGGCACCTTTTTAATTAAGGTTGAGTAGTGACAGCCAAAGACTCTCCATCTGAGGCACTATAGTGTGGACTGTGGTTTTGATGTTTCTTTTGCAAAAGGGGGCTTTTTGGTATGCAGGTGGAACAAGGTGTTGACTTATTTGGTGAAGTAAAAACTTTAGGAAAATGTCCCGTGCAGGACATATTGTATGTGCTGTGGTTTGGGACCAGAGCCTATAATACATACGGGAAAGTGTTTTAGGCATTTACTTATTTTTCTTGTAGTAAGTTACTCTGTTTTTCAATGCAGAAATAATACACCTTTTTAGTTTCTGCTGTTGTCAGGTTTTGATATTACTCAACTTTTCCTCTTTCTGCCTCTCCAGGTTTAAAGTAAAAGAGCCAAAATGAAGACAGCTGCCAAGGGTTTTGGGAAGTCTATAATGGACCCTTTGCATCGTGATGGTTGGTGGAACAGAGGGATCATG
The DNA here is from genome assembly GCA_029814645.1 of Fowleria isostigma. Lineage (NCBI taxonomy): Eukaryota > Metazoa > Chordata > Actinopteri > Kurtiformes > Apogonidae > Fowleria > Fowleria isostigma. Next base: position 36,849,320 of record JAPTGZ010000006.1, on the reverse strand, counting down.
CTGATGGTGTACGTGGCCTTGGAGCTTGTTGCTGTCCATTCACCTATGGTCTTGGGAACCCTTGAGCTACAGCTCGATGAAGAACAACCTGCAGGTACAATTGTTGGGGACATCAGTGCTGGACTTCCTCCTGGCATTACTGCGTCCTTATACTTCATCTCAGACCATGAGGGGACAGGAGTGGGAAGTGATTTGGACATAGATGAGAGCACAGGCATTATTAAAACCGCCAAAGTCCTGGACAGGGAAGTTAGGGATCGCTATAATTTCATCGCCGTCACAATGACAGGCGTGACCGTGGAAGTGACCATCAAGGTGAATGATATAAATGACCATGCCCCTGCTTTCCAGAGAAAACGGACAACCTTTAAAATCCCTGAGCAGACAGCCATTGGCACCAGATTTCCTATAGAGCCAGCTGTTGATGCTGATAAAGGCCAGCTGACGACACAGGGTTACCTTATCAAGGATGGAAATGTTGGCCAGGCTTTCACCTTGGAGGCAAGGAGGGGAAGCAATGAGGTTCTCTATCTGGACTTGGTGGTCAATGCCATTCTAGACAGAGAGAAAAGGTCCACCTATACTTTATCTTTGGAGGCCTTCGATGGTGGTTCTCCTAAAAGGACTGATCAGATGACTTTAGATATTACAATACAAGACATTAACGACAACGCTCCTGTGTTTAACCAGAGCCGCTACCACGCAATAATATCCGAAAACCTCCAGCCTGGAAGCAACATTCTCCAGGTATTTGCCACAGATGCTGATGAAGGCGATAATGGTGTGGTGCTGTACGAGATCAACAGGAGACAAAGTGACCCGGACCGGTATTTTGTCATCGATTCTCGCACTGGTATCATCACCCTCAACAAGCCTCTGGACTTTGAAATGAGAAGAGTTCATGAGCTGGTGGTCCAGGCGCAAGACAATGCAACCCAACCGGAGGTGACCAATGCTTTTGTCACTATCCATGTCCGAGACTACAACGACAATCAGCCCACCATGACCATCATCTTCCTTAGCGAGGATGGATCTCCCCAAATATCAGAAGGGGCACAGCCAGGCCAGTATGTTGCACGAATCTCCGTCACCGACCCAGACTACGGAGAGTACGCCAATGTCAATGTGTCACTCGAGGGAGGAGATGGGAAGTTTGCCCTAACAACTAAAGACAGTATCATCTATCTAATCTGTGTAGACCAGATTTTGGACCGGGAGGAGAGAGACACCTATGAGCTTAGGGTGATGGCGACAGATTCAGGTACGCCTCCCCTCAGAGCTGAATCTTCCTTCGTCATCCAAGTTACAGATGTCAACGATAATCCTCCTCTGTTTGATCAGCCAGTTTATAGACAAGTCATTCCTGAAGTTGTGTTTCCAGGAAGCTTTGTGTTACAGGTGACGGCTCGAGACAAAGACCAGGGCCCCAATGGAGACATTAACTACAGCATCCTGAAAGACAAAGGTGCTTACTCCAGCTGGTTCAGTATAGACTCAGTAACGGGGATTATCACCACTCTTTCTCAGCTGGATTATGAAAAGAATCCCTATCCCAGTATAACTGTCGTAGCCACAGATGGAGGAAAACCACCGCTGTCATCAACAGCAGTGGTGAATATTGTGCTTCAGGATATAAATGACAATGAGCCTGTTTTTGAGAAGAACTTCTACAATGTGTCCATCAAGGAGAATACTGCTCCAGGAACGTGCATCTTGGAGGTAGGATGTTTTTTTTTTCCCTCTGCTAAACAAACTCCCACACTTGGCCACTGGACTGTATATATCTGTGTCAAACTCACCTGGGGGCAATAGAGAAAAGCACAGCAAATGGAAATTTATTAGATATGGAAGAAATATTGTTAGACTGATTCCTTTCATTCCATTATGAAGCATTATTTTTTAACAGTAAAGCTGTTTAAATTGGACGGCTTTAGTGAGGATTTACCTGCGGTTTCAGGCCAAGATGATTGTCTCTTTGGCTGTCCTCCCCTTCACCTCTCAAAGGTTTCCAGGGTAACAGAGGCGGTGTTAAGTCCTCCGTCAGCCCAGGCACAAAGGGGGTTTTCACATATTCACAGGCAGAGACAAATTCAGGGCTTTATCCAAAGAAATAGATGTCACTTCACTCTCAAAAGGCACCTTAATTAGGCTAGTTGAGCGTGAGAAAAAATGGCCATAGACAACAAGATGAATTAAAGTTCAGACAAATTACAGCACCCCCAGTGACTGCAGACCAGTTTCATTAAAACATATTGTTTTCTTAAGTTGTTTTTGGCCCTCATACTAAGAAGACAGAACTTACAAAAAGACATCTCATCTTTTGTTTGAGTTATTTAAGCTATTTCTCAAATCAACAGGTATACAGAGTAGTACAAAGTCTACTTCACAAGTGTCTGCTGTAGTGTTGCATGGCTTAAGAACTTGGATACAGTGTATATTTCAGATTGAGAGCCTAGCAGACGGGATCTTGGCCCAAGATTTGGCCTTGGGAGAGGGAGGGGTGAAGGCAGCCTCGCTGCGACTCCTGGCTTGAATGCAGAAATAGAAGCTATGAGGGTTTCTTGTGGGAGGTCCCCTAATTATAAATCACACTAAACCACAAGGATAAGGAGAAAGTGGAATGCACTTAAATTGATTATTGAATTTCAAAAGTGAACCAAAAAAATAAATTTAAAAATGTATTTTTTGGAGAACCTAAAGGTCTAAGATCACTCTTTCCAGTGTGACTAAGGGTTGGTTTGAAGTTCTCTAAAAATGTCTGAGAATTCAATTTTGTTTTCTCTCCTAAGATGAGAGAAAACAAAAAAACAAAACTCAAGACATCAGAGTCAAGAGCTTTACTACCTGCTTCCAGACAGATCTCAGACTACAACATGTTTGATCAGTGGCCTTGCATAGTCCAAGTGTGAAGTAGTTCTTCAAAGACCCTGTTCTCTGGTCTCTCCTGGGTTGGCCTGGATGCTGCAGACATGAGCTTGGCGGGCCATGTGAGAACAGACTGCTCTTACTTGGGGTGCCAGTTCTACATCCAAACATCTCAGCAAGATATCTGATGGCGGCCTTTTTTCTCTGCATATTAAATTCCCAATGTCCCCTTTTTCCACACACAATTCTGTCCAAAAAGCATAACAATAATGGTATTGTGATCATTAATTCAGACGTTTGAAGTGGCTCAGTATTTTTCCCCTGCAGGTCACCAGCACAGCAGTCCGTGATTATTCTAATGTAGTCTGGCTCCGCAGTGCTGTGACAATGATATTGTGTCATGTTCCTCTTATACATTATTTGGTTTATGGAGGATTTTATAAGTAGACGTGTAGAGAGAAATGCAGAACTAAAAATAAGCATTTAAGCCTATTAACAGCAATCAGTCTTGCAAGATCTACTGCACAGAAAATAGGCCATCCTCAAGAAGGGAAATCAAATATGACATGAAAAACAGCATTTAAGAAACCACAACCCTAAGTCTGTTCCACGTTATTAGTCTTCAAACAGTGCCCAGTGCTGCAGTATTTCTGGATAGTGTAGAAGTCAAATACAACTGTTAGACCAAGGATCTGTAAAGAAAGAACCACAACACTGTTAAAATACACATATTTGATACATATTGGGAGTTCCCTTGCACCATTTACCAGCAGTTTGCACTGTGTATCTACTCAAGAATTAATTTTAAACTGTATGCCGTAAGTGTAAGTTTTATAACAAATGTGCGAAGTTAGTTCATAATGATACAGAACAAGATGCAAAACTCATTATTCAAGCCATGAGGGATAAGCATCACCAAATTTCTGAGTTCTTGTCCATGCTTCCATAGTTATTTTGGCTTTCTTTTTCCCCTCTATGTTTTTTCACTTTCAAAGTAATGAAGCTCTCCAGTTGGTTATGTCAGAATCTTGCTTTGGGGAATAATTTACACCTCATATCACAGTGGTTTTCTTTTGGTTTTAAGTGTGTCTCGACTGAGAATTGTCCCTCTGTCTGTTTTGGGGGGTCATTCTGGCTCCAGTAGAAAGGGGAGAGGGGGTCTCCAGGCAGCTAAGGGGGAAATGAGGCCTGACAAGTGCTGGCATGAGTGGCGGAGGTGACACAAGCAGGGGGGCTTCCTCATCTGTCCGTTGGTCGGTCCCTCTCCAAATTCTTATCTGATCTCACTTCATTTCCCATTAACTGGGTGTGAGGATAGGCCAGACATAATTTTCAAATCCGACACCCTTGTGTTCATGACAGAAAATACGCCTTGTCGTCACCGCACCCTAACCCTCCCTCCAGCAACACGAGACCAACACTGATTACTGTGAGAGAAGAAACAAACATTTTAACTGTTTTTGAAGCTGTAATTCAAACCGTTGAGTCCTTAGCTGCCCAAAGTGCTTCCTGGGATGTGAGTGATATTTATTTTGAAAGACCATTGCTGATATTGTGTCGAACTGTTATGCTATGGGTAAGGTTTCTATGCACTACATACTTTATTACTAGCCAAAAAAATGTTGTTTGGATAATTATAGTTACTGAGTAGTTTTAAAGGCTGTATCATATAAAAGACCACTCAAACACATTCATTATTTCACAGAAATTTTTGAAAGCAGACCTACTTGAAAGAGGTACCTCTGTGAAGTGGCAGTCTGAATTATTTCTTCATTCCTGCCAACATAAAAGCAGCCTGCCCATTGGGAAAAGAGTACTCATAATTGCCCTGGAGAGACTGTGCGAACGGATGTAAGAATGTGTGTCTTTCATACAAGAGTCTTATAGTTTCCACTGTGTTTTTGTACTGCCTACCCTCTTGTAAGCATCACAATAGCACTAAAAACTGAATACAACACCGTAAGCCACATTAATGATGTCTGAATCAAGTTTTGCTGAAATATAGCTATAGGAGTAGAATGCTTGCTGTAGAAATGGTACGGGTAAGCCATCTGCTATTTACTTGATAAAAAAAAAAAATGCTCCTTTTGTTTAGTTTTCCATAGGACTGTAGAAATCCTGGATTACTGAAATACATCTTCTCACAAACAATACCTACTGTAGATTCCCTTTAGAACAAACTCTCCATTACAAATATCCACTGACAGTACATTGGATGAAAAAAATAAAAAATCAGCACAAGTGGCATGTGGGATTTGGAGCAGAAATGAATTTTTCATCTTTAGATAGCGCTGTGGAAAGGTGCCTATCTTAGACTCAGAAAACACACAGTAACAATTGCTGTTTGGTATAATAATATGTTGTACTGTATTGAAATAGCAGTTCGTCTTGAGGAAGAAACACAAGGTTGCAATTTTTAAGACTGCAGCAAGGTCTGATTTTATCTTTTAACATTTTCTTGCACTCTGCTCTAAGCTCAAACATGTAGATCACATTTCACATACCCACAGCAATTCTCAATGAGATGCATAAAACTACTCATTTGACTTTCATGCAGAACTTCTACAAGACACTTAAGCAAAATGCGCAGAAATAGAAATAAAAGGACACCTGATTTCTCACTCATTCTTGTCATCACTTTCCTTTATATCCATTTAACTATAGAATATCCACATGTGTCTTGTGCTTTTCGGGACGAAACATGGCAATAGAGAAGAGCAAAATTGCAGTTTTGAACTAGTATTTTGGTACGCAAGCCATGTAATCAATTTTCACCAGACATTTTTCTGGGGAAGGTTTGTGACAAACGAAATGTTCACTTGTCTGTTTTAATACCAGACTGGTTTGTCTCCCCGTGAGATCGGTCTAGCCTGAAGAGAGCTGACTCTGCCTTTGGTCTCCTCTGTTTCTTTTTCCCCTCTGCTAACTACTGAGCTTCGCTGTGGCCCTTGCGGTATAACATTATTTTCAGGCACTGGTAAAATTGCAGGAAACTGGATGTGCTACTTAATGTGTTTGCAAATGTAAAACTTCCTTGAACACTTACTCCTGAGTCTAGCAGTGGCATTGAAGCGAACATAAACACTGATGTACATCTGGATGGAGCGTGGGTGTTCAGGTCAAAGTTGCTGTGCTTGAGACAGCTGAGTGCATTTTATTGTACTCAGACGTCCATCAGCAAATCCACTGCCTCTGTCTTTCCACCAGCACAGAGGAGCAAGTTGTGGTGAAAAGTTTATGGTTGAATACAGAAGCTGGGAGGAAACACTGTTCATTAGAGGAAACTGAAGCTGTGGGTGTCTTGACACCTAAAAAGTAAAAATGCTACAATTTGCACCCAAAATGTAAATACTGTGGTAATTTTTGGTTATTCTAACGTAGCACAAAATTTATTGCTGTTTAGAATGTAGCTTGTGAAGACAGTTAATTGATTTTATAACCATTGCCTGATCAAGATTTTTCAAACGTGGGTTAAAGGAAGAACCACATGTCAGTTAAATTTGGCACAGAATGTATTGTGGGTGCTTGTCTGATGTAGGGCAGCACAATATTGGAAAAAACTGACGTGATTTTTTTTAACCCTGCAATATATATTGCGACATGTAAAAAAATACCTGGGGGGGGGTATATAGTAGATGTGTTGTGTTGACATAAATGGTCAAACAAATGAGTTGCGTTACCTCTTGTTGTGTCAACAGGTGTAACACACTGTCAACACAGAACATGTGTTTCAGTATCATCCTTCTTGTAGCTGAAATTAATCCAGATAACTGACGTTCCTTTTTACTTTGTGGCACCAAATCTTTGTTTTCAGGAATTTTCTCTTGTTTGTTGCTCATTTTTTAATGTTGTCACCAGCGACTCACTTTTTCCCCCCTTCTTTTTATATATATTTAATTTTACTTCTTTATTTTTTATGTATGTTTTTTTTTTTTTTTTTTTTTTAATATGTTTGCTTCTGTTCTGTTTAAAGCTAAGTATGGCTCTCATTTGTGTGTGTGTGTGATACACCAAACAATAACTCTGGAATTTATCTGTTTGTCAAATTTTTTATGTCCTGAAATGTTAATCTTTTGTCTTTGACATGCCATATTTTTCAGTAGAAAAATATACGTACTGTGATTTATAGATTGCTGTGTGCATTGTGTGTCAGGTACCCTTGAAATCAGATGATAACGTGATGATGATAATCAAACCATATATTGTGCAGCTCTATTCTGATGGTTGAGTGGCAAAGACCTAAAGGTAACTGTAAAAGGTCAATGCAGACTCTGGATTGTGCTGAGCATTTGGCAATGAAGCAAAAGTTGTGAAAGATACAAGTCTGCTGGAAGGGTTTCCTGCCCACATCTGGCAAGGAAGGAAGATGGGGCTTATAAGGCTCGCTTGTGAGACTCGAAATTTCATTAGAGCAGTGTGTCTGCCAGACTGTCTGCTGCAGGTGAGGTGGACTTTTCTGCAACGCTTCAAAGTCTCTGCAAAAGGGTGTGAGTAGAATGAAAGAAGGTAAAGAGAGAGAATGAAAACAGTTGCGATCTCTCCAGAGGGACAGTCAGCCTCTGGGCAGCTGTGACAGAGCTCCGACTCAGCAGCTGCATCCAGCTGTTGATTCCTACGCTAGTGTCTAACCTCTCACTCCGAGGGGTGGGGTGGGATCTCCCTCTTTCTTCCTGTCTCTTTATGTCTGTTTGGCTCTCTTTCTTAAGTCTTTCTCCTTGTCTACCCAGACTTCCTATCTCTTCCTGCTTCCTTTTCCCACAGTGCGGTGTCCCTCTGTGATCTAATTACACCTCTTCACTTCCCCCTGGTTTCCTCTGGGGTGGTGACATGTGGACAAAAGCAGGTGAGAGCCGCACATCTGCTCGCCCATGGATGCTCAGGGCTCCCTGGAGAGATATGAACACACTGCCTTGTAGGTCCCAGCCAGATCAGGCCGAGGCTTATCCAATTTGATGATGCATGAAAGAATTGGGTGTAAATTACCACCGGAGTGAAGTCAGTCTGCAGGTGTTTGCGCGTTCACAGTCGTCGCATTCTCAGAAAATTGCATTTGGGCTCAAACATGAGAACTTTTGCTTGACCCCAGTAAATAGAGATAATTATTCACTTTGCTTTGCTTCTCCTTGGAGACCGCTGAATGGGGAACAGAGTAAGTTGAGTGACTCGCTGTGACGTGTGCTGCCAGACCTTCTGTCATCACAGCCCGTGGTCCCCTTGCACATGTGCAGAACACTTGGCATTTCTGAACAAGCTGGGCATCAGGAGGCATCATCTGCTGGTGATATTCATTCTGTTCCAAAGCAAATCTGTGCTAAATCATCCATCTATTCCCCTGCTGTCCATCAGACACCAGACTGGAAAGCAGACGCTGTGTGACAGATTGCCAGGTAGCAAAAATCAGTAACCAGGAAATAAGATCCCAAACACACAGTAGTAATATTTCTTGGGGTAATTATGAGGTGTATTTACATATATTTATTAGGGGTGTAACAGTGCACTCATCTGCACCGTTTCAGTATGGGGCATTTGGTTCAATACAAACATGTACCAAATGAATACATGTATCTTATGTGATGAACACAAACACTTGGTAAACAGGGTGACTGCACAGGGTTTTGCAGCGGCAAATTCTCAGTGCGAGGTACAGAAGCTGGTCAGATGTTCAAAGCATATTAATGTTAATTTTCAATTTTTGGTATGTTGCAGCTTTGTGGCATAAGAGTCCACTGGTTCATTTATAGCAAAAAGGTTTTTATTTTTTAACTCAAGTTGGCAAAATCCAGTGGGCTTGTTCCTCTACTTCGTCATCATGTCTCTCTTATGGTGTGTGGTCACGTTCAGAACACGTTCACCTCAGAGAATACTGTGAGGCATTCAAGAACACTCAGTAAACTATAGTGTTTGCCATAAACGAACATTGAACATTAAAAAATACATAACATGTCTGTTAAAGCACAAATGACAATGTTTTGTAGAAACGTCCTGTATTCCACAGATAGTTACGGAGCACACTACACCCCGCACCCCCATACCCCCATTGGTTTCCTTCACTGTACCAAAAGCATACTGAAAATGTATCGAACTGAAGACCCCTGTACTGTAAAACATACCGAAATGAAATTTTTCTGTACTATTACAGTCCTAATATTAATATGTAATGGTATTGTAGGTGCTTCTGCCAACATGTTGTATTTTACATTCATGACAAAACTACATCTTCCTAGAAAAGCACACTCTATATATATACACAGCCCCAAAATATCTTAACCACTGAGCAAATTGTCTCCACATCCAGAAGTTGACTGTTACAAAGAATGCATCGCTTTCTACTGCCAGAAACCTCAGCCCCCCTTTTGCTCCAGCCTCTGTGCTACACTGAGTGCCAGTTGAAATAACGACTAAAAAGAATGTTACCAATCCCAAAAAACTCATTTTGGAGAAGTGGAGAATTCAGTTAGAGGGCATGTGGTCAGCTCATCCTATTTCTGCTCTCAAATAAGTGACATTGACCAGGTCTGATTAGAGGTGGGAATGTCTGAGCACGGAGGAATTAACTGATGTCTCAACTCCGTGTGTGAGACACAAGTGAAACTAGTGTCTCAGAAAAGGGGGAAAGTCCTACTCTACAAACATAGCCTGAAAAAAAGATTCCGGAGCCAAGGCAATCTCTCTGTGTGGTCAGGAACATGTCGGACCTATGCTGACACTGTTAAAGAGAGGATGTTTTGCAGATGCTTGTTAACAGTAGTTGCTCTGAAAACTCTCAGCTCCTGTTTGCACCTCATGCAGTGCTTTGAACTGGGATCTGAAACCTTTGCAGTACTGTGCCAAAAATGAATGCATAATTGGTAGAATTAATGCTACTTGTATTCCCCCGATCTTTGTTGAAATAGATTAGAAGTGTTGCTTGTTCTTGCTGCATTTTTGCTGCTGTAATTACAATAAAGCCTATTCTATTCTATTCTATTCTATTCTATTCTATTCTATTCTATTCTATTCTATTCTATTCTATTCT
>JAPTGZ010000006.1:36808514-36824666 GCA_029814645.1 Fowleria isostigma | reverse complement strand
TATGTGTTAATACAGACAGAAAACTACGAAATATGATCATTTTTAAGTGATCTCATATGAGATCACCGGGAGGTAATTTAAACATTTTAGATCAGTAGATAATTTTGGTCGCCAGTGGCTGTTTGGACCGTTATGGGTTAAGTATTATGACCAGTTTGGGACCTTAATAATTGTGGTCATGCCCTCATTTTTGTTCCTGCAAAGACCATGAAACAAAAAGGTTTTATCTGCCTTCCAAAGCTTATAGTCTGTGTTTGTCCCAGTCAAAAGTTGTGCTGGTGACCAGCCACAATCTTAGTTTCATTTACAACCTTTCCATAAAGTGGCGTTAATCCTCACTGCAATGTTTCTTTTAACCCGGGGTGCTAATGTGAAGTCTGTTTAGAAGACCAGTCTAGACCCTTTTGACTCTGTGAGCTTGCTGTTGCCAGGCTATAAAAAATGGCGGAGGAGTTGCTACAATGTGCTTGTATAGAATGGCTTATGGCACAAACACGGCACTGTCGCGGGACAGCTGCTTTATGATGGTAAACTCCTTTCCTGAAAGTTGCGGACCTCCTGCTTACTCTCCAGGATAACCACATTGTACGTGAATTGACTTGACATGTTGGATTAGCTGGTTAAATTCAGTGATCCTTTACCTCAAAAGTACAATCCTGACATTTAGGGCATTAGAATACCAACAAAGACTGTTCAATCTTTCTCAGGCTTTCTTTTCTTGTTCTTTCTTGGCACACTGCAAGGAAGATAGCAACTCGCATGTTAATTATGTCCCACATGGATGGAAAAGGTTACATGCAGAGATTAAGTCAAGGGTTGATGGATACAAACATGAAAAAGTGGACAATTACTTTGGCTAACAATGCCTTTGTTGTAAATATAGAAACCGTGAATAGCTTTTGTGCACAAAGGTTAAAACACTTACTCTATATTCCACATAGATGCTGCCAAACCATTGACAGGGAGATCTTGCCATCTTGGCAAGGGTCTGCGCAAATATGGCAGAAAAGGAAGGGGGGGGGGCAAGTGAAAATCAAAATCCAAACCAGAAACCAAGTCATGTAGGTTTGTTTTTTCATTTTCCTCTGTCATGCATACTGACTGAAACACATCTCAGCACCATGGAAGAATAAGACAGCGGTAAAGAGATAGACAGAGATGGCAAAAGTGGAGGGTTAAAAAAAGAGAAAGAAATGTTTGAGCAGGGGAGCAGAAAAAAGAGAGAGCGAGAAAATGGAATAAAAATAGGCTCATGATGGAGCTGGTGTCTCGATGAGGCAGCCCACTAACCTCAGAGGCGCCACACTCCCTGGCTTATCCCAACCCAGTGAAAAGGAGGGGCCACACCACAGAGCCTTTTGACTGCCAAGGCTCCAGCAGCAGGCAGACTCTGCTTCTTTCTGTCTGGTTGTTTGAGGTGGGAGGGGGGCAGGCATCTACAGACTGGATGAGAGGTAACCCCTCATGCCTCAGCGTAGGAGAAGTGATGAGCTCCCAGCTAGATATCACATCAGACCTGCAGGTTTTTTTCTCATGTGTGTGACTTCAGTGACGCTTGTGTTGATCTAGCAACGTTACCGACTCAGTGTGGGAGCCGGTCGCTACTGAGTCAGATGCCTGACATTTGAACTGCCCTGGCAAAATGACTGTGCTGCAGTGTAGGTCACATCAATCGCAACAAGTTGGGGGCCAGCGGAGCAGACGCAAACCTGGCAGGAGGTCAGTGGTCTGAGAGTGAAATTCCACGGTTGTACTACCACCTCCTGTCCTCCACTGCTCTTTTGTAAGATGTTGTTACACTGTAAACCCGGATAAGTAGAATCTATGTGAAAGAAAAAAAATCAAGATAGCTCAATGCCTTAAAATTTTTAAGTAATGAAGCATTAGTTGAATAAGTGAAGTGGACTATGTTCAATGTACTTGAGCCCATAATAGACCATTTCGAAGTAGGTAAACTGTGATGGTAAAGGGTTGGTACTTATATAGCGCTTTTCCGTACATTAATGGCACCCAAAGCGCTTTACAATACAAGCCTCACATTTACTCATTCACACAAACACTCATACACCAGTGGGCGGCTGCTGCCATGCGAGGCACTACCAGGCCTCACTGGCAGCAATTTAGGGTTCAGTGTCTTGCCCAAGGACACTTCGACATATAGACAGTTAGAGGCGGGATTTGAACTGCCGACCCTTCGATTATTGGACGACCCGCTCTACCAACTATGCCACAGCTACCCCAACAGTGATGACATATTTTATGAACGTGGCCAAACTGATGGCAGAAAGTGATAGTAGTGGTAAATGGTCAGTACTTAGATAGCGCTTTTCCACACATTCATGGTGCTCACAGCGTTTTACAATACAAGCCTCACATTCACCCATTCATACACAGTGGGCACCTGACACTAGACAAGGCACTACCAGGTCACACTGGGGTCACTTAAGGGTTCAGTGTCTTGCCCAAGGACATTTTGACATGTGGACAGTTGGAGGTGAGATTTGAACCTTCGATCATTGGACGACCTGCTTTACCAACTGAGCCACAGCCGCCCCCAGAGGTGTCATCTGTAGTGTCAACAGTACATGGAAGCCGGTGTCAGGAATGTGAAAATGAGGAGAGAAACAGAGTAATGGAAGATATAGAGGTCTTCTCCAATTATTTTAATGGTTTGTCAACAAGACACAAGGTGTCTCACAAAGGGAGGTTGACCATTAGCAGCATGGTGAGGTTTCTTGATCCATACTCACTGTTGGGTCAGTAGGTCACGGAGACAATGGAATGGCTGAAGCTACAGTTGCCAGACTTTTTTATACCTTGTTGAAAAACCCAGCGTTTACACAAAAGAAAAGCTCAAGGCATACAAATCCCTCCATGCCTATAACTGTGTTACACTGGATATGATAAGGGTGGAAATATTGCAGTAACTCGCACAATTCAAAGGAGAAAAATTACATAGACAGCGTGTGTCACTTTTTATTAGTGAACATCCTGTTTATTTGACCTTTCAGTTTAAGAACAAAAAGAACACATATCAGGTTGTAATATGTACTTTGCAGTCGTGTCCAGGATATTGAATACTAAGATTTGTCCAATAGTTTTCATGTATTGAGGGCTGATGTGCTGCTTAGTGAGCGACAAGGACTAAAACACAGTTTTACAAGACCTGGGCGATCATCGACAAGGTTACCAACTCTATATTCAACTGCACCTGCATGGCTGGGTAAGTGTTGTTTAATGTACATACTTATATGAAATAAGCACTGCAGAGCTGAGAATTCCACATGATTTCATCAGCCCAGTCTGTCCGTTTAATGGCTTCAACCATAAGCGTCTATGGTTTGACTCAATAGTGATAGTGCGCACCACTGCAATGATGTAGACCATTACATCGACTCTGAAGTGGTCTCTGAATGAAATAGAATATTTAGGTTGAATGTACTGACTGAAGATGTGGAGTTTAAGCCAGGGGTTCAATTCAATTTCAATTCAATTTTATTTATATAGCCCAGTATCACAACAAAGTTGCCTCACAGGGCTTCACAGAATTTAAGCAAACAGTCATTGAAACAAATGGGGAAAAATGTCCTGGACATCCTGTCCTTAGACCCTCCTTCTCGGCAAATTCCCAATGTTTGGTTCCCAAATGGGGGTGTCGAGGGGTTGCAAGATTATTTTCAGAAACCTCTTGATGTAATTTTTGAGGTAGATTGAACTGATTAAGGACAGTATTGTTGCTTATTGTGAGTGTTTAGATGCATAGGAAGTGCTTTTATTTTGTAAGAGCAAAAGTGTCATTAATACAACAACTTAACAGTGGCAAAAAGGTTTGGCATTGTTGGACCTACAGATTTGACTAATGGTGTCACATTAATAAAGATTAAATATTAAAAAGGCCAATAAGTATTATAAAACGGACACAGTAACACAAAAAAACAAACAAAAAACCCATTAACACAACCTCCCTTGAACCCATGCACAAAAAACAGAACACAATGAGTAAAATGTCAAGTATCCGCATTGTATTGTGGATACTTGACAGACAAAACTCAATGACATTCAGTTGCTTGAACTCAAACACATAATTACAATAAAACAGGCCATTAACAAGTACAGTTTATTCATAATTAGTGTGAAGTTATGACATCTAAATAATACAAACTCAGTTTACTTGAGTAGAAACTACTGGTTGATTAAAAACACAATTACAATAAAAAAAAAAGGACATGAAAAGGTTCAGCTTAATCTGAATTAACAAGTAATGTCAATAAATTAGACACATCTAAGTAACATGAAGTTATCCTTTTGAGTTGAATCACAATCTGGGTTTACAGTGTACGTCGCACACAATTTGAGAAATCAGAATCCAGAAATTCTGAAGCAGCAAGGATATTATGTAGTCCCTTTTAGACTTTTATTTTATTATTTCTCTCTCCTTGGACGTGGTGTTGCATTTGAAAACATGCAAATCTCATCTATCAGGAAGTCTACACTGTCATCTGGGAAATATTGACAGATAAGGAGAGGAAGAGAACCAGACAGCTGAACATGTTCATTCATCTAGAGGATTTTCACAGAGAAAAAAGTATTTTCATATATCATAAATTTTACATATTAAGAAGATTAGGGGCCCAGACACATATTTTTCCCTCTTCTTTTAACAAAGTAACATCTGGGTTGTATTAGGTGTTTTTTTTCAGAAATGTATTGTGCTTCTTTCGATTTGTTACTTCGCCATCAAATCGAGTCTACTGTACATACATGTGAACAAAAAGCTGTTTTGTTTTCTTTTTGCACCTCCCCTGCATAAAACAAGTACAAGCTGTGTAATTAGAGGGCCAGGAATTGTAACCTATATTTTTCAAGACCACAAAGGTTTGTAATTTGCTGAATGGTCACGTTGCTTAGTTATTCTATATCAGTGATTTGTAAGTTGAGTTCCTCTTGTTATTGAAGTATTGCAAGATTACAGACTGATTTCAAGGGGATAGTGTTTTCTGTTCCTTTGGAAATATTAAAGTCAAGTGGATAATATTATGTTAATATAAATGATGGGTCTGCAATAGGGAATCTTCTATTTTGGCTCTGGCTGACTTACAACCAGAGACGCACTTGTTTATACAGTGTCGGAAAAAAATTATTCGACCACCCTCTTCAATTTCTTGTTCATTTTAATGCCTGGTACAACTAAAGGTACATTTATTTGGACAAATATAATGATAACAACAAAAATAGCTGGTAAGAATTTAATTTAAGAGCTGATATCTTTCCATTTTCAGTGTTTTTTTTTGTATTTATTTCACTGATTTCAATAAAATTTGAGTAAATTCAAACATTATTTAGAAAACTGAAAAAAAAGCAAAATATATCATTATAATATCATTAACTGAGCATAAAACAAGCATCTACAACCACTGTCATTTGCCAAATGACATGGTTTTTACTTGTGAATCATTGTTGCAAAAAATTACACCATTTCTGGGTTCTCTATTGAGCCTCTAAGCATAAAAAAAAGACATACAGTCATGGAAAAAATGATTAGACCACCCTGTGTTTTCTTCAATTTCTTGTTCATTTGAATGCCTGGTACAACTAAAGGTATATTTGTTTGGACAAATATAATGATAACAACAAAAATAGCTCATTGGAGTTTAATTTTAGAGCTGATATCTATCCATTTTTATGGTTTTCTTGATAATAACCAAGATCACATAGATTCTTACATCAATATCTATGGCATTGTACTGACAAAAACAATGCTTTTATTCATTCCGTGTTTTGTTTTGTGTCTGTTTTAGTCACATGATACACACAGAAGTTAGTACTTGATTGCATAATCATTGTTTTTGATGACTTATGACTGTCTAACCAAAATATGAAGTCTGAACCAGTGCTTCAAACAACCTTCGCAATGCTTCAACAACAGTGAGTTTTATTTGTCTCGGAAAAAGCACAACCTCAAAATGCTTTAAATACCATTTTTCTGCATTGATTTTTTTTTTTTTTTTTTGTTATATTAAACATGTCATTATGGGACCATTTGGAGCAAATTAAGTTTCTTTTCTGCCCTTGTCTCACCAGAGTATTTTTTAAAAAAAATTTTTATTTATTGTGGTTCTTGATAACACTCCTGGGAGAGTGTAGAGTTATAACTTTATTCAAAACCGCCTACTTTGCACTCCAAGACCTTTTCATCTGGTAGCAATCTCTCTGTGCACAGTGTCAGCCACCAAAAAAGCCCAATCCATCAGCCTATGTCATGTGTGGCAACAAAATGTGAAAAGGAGTATAAACGCAAAAAGGCATAATGTTCTTTTAACATGGAAAATACCAGTTTAATAAACTCAATCTATGTGTAATTACTTTTTGGAAGCAAGAAAAATAAGGAAATTCTCCCTATTTATTTTAAGATGAACACTTAGCATTAAACAAAACACATTTTCTCTTTTTAAAGTTGCTGCCTGCTCATTGCTCTTAAAATAACAGTGAGATTACAGTTAAATGTGATGATTTCATTCACACACAACAGATTGGCTTTAATTTATGTTGCTTTCATGTTTCATGAGACTGTCACCGCAGTGCGTTTTGGGGTTTGATGTGGAAAATGAGCTGCAGATTGCATAAACTCCAACGCAAACAGAGAAAATAGGTGCTGTGTGCATGCAATGTAAGTGATTGTTGCCAGATTATACACACCATATGTATTCCTTCAGGAGTGTAGACCGTATTTCCTTTTTTATGAATTCCTCCCAAAGTCATCACATAGTAGAGTGATATTCACCTACACTGGCTAACCACTTCCATGCTTCTCAGTTCAGATTATCTTGAGCCTGTTGAGACAGCAGGTCAAAGAAGGACAGGCCAGCCTTTAGCTATCTTCTACACATAAAACAAATCATATCCGCTCAACTTTAAGGAATAAGACCTGGGATAAATGGTAATATTAACTGTCTGTCTAAACAGATGAAAAGCCATTCAGGAGCTTGCAGCCTTCTTACTCCTGCCTCGAGCATCGGGCACGCGGTCAACGCTGCCGTTTTTCCCTTTATGAAGGTCAATGAAGGGCTGCGTCACAGGATTACGGGGTTGCAGGATGTCTGCCTTCACCAGACTGAGGAAAGGAAATGAGAGGTGTCTAAATAAAGCCAGTTAAAATGAGTCAGGCAAAAAAGTGAATGAGACTATCGCTCCATTCACTTATGGCAGGAGAACAGATGGAATTGCATATGTAAAAGATAATATTGGGATACAAAGTGAAAAAGAACATGGAAGACAACAAGAAGGAAAAAAGACGGAGGGAGACGAGAAGAAAACCTTGGATATCCTCGCTGTTGGAAACCGAAGCCGGCTCATAGTTTCGGAGTATTATTGAGTATCTCCTGTGGAGCAGTGAAGACTGCAGGGCAAAAGTGAACCTCTCATGAAGATAACACTAAAGACAAACCTTAAGTAAAACAGACAAATGGAAATGATTTTTTTTTTCATCTTGTCGACTGAATTTTCATATTACCTTGTGGAACTTGGATTGATTTAGGTTAAATAAATCTTTTAACCAGCTTTATTAATGCTTGAAAAGCCAAGCAATGAACATAACTAATTCTAAAATAAAACACACACGTATAATATGATAGAGGATTTGCAAGGGTACTTTTTAAACCTTATTTTTCACTTTCCTGTCTATGTATATTGACACAGAAAACTCAGAGGAAGTTAAGTTGACTGCACTTTAAGCCAATAAAACTTATTGACCCCTTGGTCATTTTTGTTTTGCCATCTACATAACTGTGAGTAGTTTTACCAGGATGAAGTGAGGCCCAGCAAGTAGCCAGCAGTAAGCAGCTGCTTCTCATCTTTCTCTGCAAGCATGTGTGTTATGGCTTCGCTCTGATTGGGTATCACATAACCCCCTTGTATCTCTTGAGCCCTTTGAGACGGCGCTGTGGGCGATGCCACTTTTATTATTGCACTGCGGAGATCTGTCTTTTCAGAAAAAGGATAGGATAGTTGTTAATTATATGTAACATGTTGTTCTATAAAATAGGCTTGTGTATTAAATGAATGAATGAATGCCTTTTTTATTTTGGTTTATTGTTTACTTTGAGCTTGTGCACTCTATGTATAATAATTAATATTCAGATTTCATTATATGCACACAGATATACATAAAGAATTTGTTGTAAATACAATATACATGGAGAATTCTGCACAAACATATGCATAGAGAATTATACATAGAGATATTGGTTTTAAATATTATGTTTAGACAATATACATAGTATATAAATATGAAAATATACATTGTATATGAATATATACAGCAATTCACTATTAATAGCAGCCCGAAAGGGAGTGAGAAGAAGTAAAACTTATTTACTCCCACCCCCAGTTTCACTACCTAAACTTGTATGGTTGCAATTTTATCAGAAAAATTGGCTGCAAACATGCATGAGTACACCAAAACTAACTTTAACACAATGTACAGAACACAAATGTACCCAATAAAGAGAAAACAATACTACATTAATTATTGAACTACAGTACAACGATCACAGTAAACATAAAAAACAAAAAAGGAGTAGGCCAGGAGCAGAGTCTTATTTTATGCCTATCATTTTCACCTGGTCCACTACTTACATTAAATTAAATGTGTACAGCATCAGCAGTCTCATTATAACAAAAAAAAATGACAGCACCAAAAAAACATAGCTCTCAGTTTCATATTCTTGAATGATTTCACACTTAAGGCATTTTTTTTTAAAACTTCATCCAAGAAGTCAACAACTTCAGTCCATCCTCAAGTTCATCCCATAATTACAATACATTAACACAAACTACCCTACGTTTAATTCCATCAGTCACTTAGAGGCCTTTATAACCTTTGACATTTACACAACTGAATGGTGCATACCCTTTTTAAATAAGGCTTCATGCAGGAATTATAAGTGTTGTAAGTAGTATTCATGAAATAGCAGGTACAATATTTGCTGTTCTCTGGCAGTCATTTGTTTACTGTTCAGTCTAGTAATAATAAAACTGTTTATATAATTTACTTTACCCATGGCTGAATTTAAGAAAAATTGTCCATGAAATTCAAATTTAATTGAAGAGCCTGGGGGAAATAAAGGTTTGTAAACTTTATTAAGTTTTCCCTAACTGCACAGCTCATGCTCAACCACCGTTCAACATTACAACTCCATTTTCAGTGATCCAAACGCACTAAGAGGTTTTCTTGCTCTTTCCCTGTAGTCAGGGGTCACTTGGTCAGATTCAGATATAAGCATGGGCTCTTGCCAGACTTGAGCTTATGTGTTCCTGTGTTTAGCGAGCTGGCCTTCTGCGTGGCTCCTCCACTTCCCGCATCCTGCCTGACGGTCCTTAGGTTGTTTGTGAAATGGAAGGAGAGCAGGACTCCTCTGGGAGGTAACGGAGAGGGGAAGGTCTGTCGCCCCCTCACCTCTGTGTTCCTGCAGAGTCCCATGTGACTCTGTCAACACTGGGCTTGCTCTCCTGCTCTTTAGGTTTTTTGTGTGCGTTTGTCTGAGAAAGAGAGCGTTCTTTGCATTTGTGTGTAAAGGGTGGGCCTTTTTACTTTTTGGCATTAGAAGTGCATGTCACATTGAGTTAGTCCAGCAGTCTGCTGACGTCTGGCTAGACTGGAGAACAATATTTTTTCAAGATTGCCCCGTAGTGCCAGTAGCCAAAAACGGAGGGATGCTGCTGTCTGAGCCTCTGCACATTCCTGTCTTTATTCTGCTCAGTCATTGTACTGTATCCTCGCAGAAGGTTAAAACCTACATTTTCTCCCATTTGTAATTACACATGGTCTATGCCAGACTGGTAGTATCATTCCTCCTCTTTCAGCAGTGAGCAGCCGTGAGGTATGTGTACAGTTATTCTTATCTGCAGGATGCACAAAGCACAGCGCAGGAATACTGTAGCATCTGATTCAAGGGGGGTGGGGGGGTGTCTCGGTAAGATATGATATATTTTTTTTAATGCTAAATGTCTGTGGTATTAATTGTAATTGGTTTCAGTTGTATTTTGTGCAGTTTCTCATATTACATGCCACTAGAGTTTACCTCCCTATCCCAAAGCTCAATTACCTTTCCTTGTTCCTTCAGCTCATCAGATAGAGAAGCAGATTTTCTTTTCTGGGAAAAATTAAGGATCCATTTATAACAATAAACTAAACATTTTCTTGGACAAGCCATGAGGCAATGCTTCACTAGAGGGAAATTAGACTCCTTAATTTGTTCTCAGCAAAGATCTGGGATGACCCAAATTTCTTGCCAAGGCATCGAATCCATAGCACGGAAACCAAAGAGTACAACTTTAGTTGCTGGCATGAATGAGTGCTTATTTTTTTCTGAGGTGAAGGTATACCCAATCCCTTTTCCCATAATATGAAATCCAATCCACGCTTGATTTTTTTTCCCTTTTATTTTCAAAGCAGTAAGAAAGAAAATGTTGTGGGCAATCATGTACACCTCTAGTGGCCTACTGATTTGTGTTGGCTGTGTGGTTTCTCCATGCAGCTGTCTAGGCTCAGAATTGCACAATACCCAGGTGGGGGTATCCATGACCAGGACCAAGTGAGAGTGGTACACTTGGGTTGCCAGCTTTAGCACGAATTCCATCAACATCGGCATGTCTTCTGTCAGCTGCGCTAATCTGAAGCTGACAGTTGTATAAATAGGGCAGTTAAATGGCAGATCTCCCTTTTGTTGACAACGGCCATGGGACTCCCAGTTAGTCGCGCAGTTGTCCCCCTGATTGAGAACAAATGCGTCCTTCATCACCGCTGTCATCGGAATCAAAATTCCTCATAAATGACGGACTTACAGAAAACATTATTACAAATGTAAAATCAATTGGTTTCATTAGAAATGTTCGTTTTCATGCTGAACCTATTATATCACTGCTGTATAAACAGAATTCAGTGCAAGGAGCTTGTCTCTTGCAGCTGTTTTTAATTGATTTTTGAGAACAGTGAGTCGTAGTATGACTTCAGCTTCAGTGAGGGTGACAGGAGAGGCTTGACCGGCAAAAGAAATACACCTTATGTGAACGACTTGGACATGGAATAGCCCCGGAATAGCCAGAGTAAAAGCCAAATGTGTTCTTTTCTTGTGTTGTCTTAGATCATCAGGGTGGGCTGGGACAGAGGTTAGGGTTCATACAATGGTCAAAACAGGCTTTGCGATCTCACACTGTCTGGAATATCAGTAAATCAAAGCCTTGCTAACTCTCCAAAAATGTTTGCTAGGCATTTTAATTGATTTAGAATAAATACAACACTGAAAAGGACTTTCTCCAAGTGTTCTGCCTCAGCTGCTTTTAACCACGTCTGGTCTGATCTGTTTTATCCATTAGTCCAGAAGGAGGCCCGCGGCTCTGCGTCTGAAGGGATATGTAGTGTATGGTCTATTGGCACATAACATCACACACAGAACTGAAGCGTAGGTTTCAAAACATAAACCACTAAAAGCCTGACAGACTCAGGCTATATATTTTGTAAGCCAGAGGAAATAAAGAACACAGGTGTACCTAAATGGCACTGTTATACCACCTTGTCTGGCAAAGTTTACAATGCAAACTGCAGTAATCAGGAAGCAAAAAGGAAAAAAAAAATGTAAAAAAACAATATTAATGAGGAAAAAATGATGTTGCTTAAGGCGAGACACTGCAGGCAAACACATTGATTTTTCATGCAGTGGTCAATTATGAGATTTAATCTTTCAGCGTGTGTTCTTTCAAGTTGTTATAAAGAAAACATTGAAAATATACATTAAAATTTTTATTTTATTAGTTTGTTTACTTGTGGCAGTAAGTTTTTCCTGAATTTACCAAGCAGTTAGCATTCCAACATGACATGCCAAATTTTGTCTGTTTACTGAAGTTTGTTATGACCAGTATCACCCACGTACACCAAACTTTACACTTATACATCTAATATTTACAGAGGAATTTGTTAAGAAATCATTCCTTGTCTGATTCATGTAAAATTTAATTTTAAAAAATGTCTTTTTTTTTTTTTTTGAAGGTTATGGAAAGTATATTTTGATTTCCAAGGTAATAACAGTGGATTTCTTAAAAACCTTCTGCAATTTTTTTTTTTTATCTTGTGTGTTTAGAAAATGAAAAAATAATTTTGTACCTGGCTTTAACACATTCAGATCTATCTATTGAAAATATGTGCAAAATTGAGCATATTTTAGTTTAGTTTATTAGTTTATTTCGAGCTCATGCATTCTGTGTACAGAGCTAATTACATATCATATACAATATTCAATACTGTTTTTATACATTTCATTATGTGTACACAGATGTACATAGAAAGATTGCAAAAAAAAAAATTAAAACACCATATGCACAAAATATACATGAGCAAGTCTACATAAAGAAGTATACACGTATAGAATTAGACATGGCAAATATATGCAGAAAATACATTAATAATTATACACGAAGAATCTGCATATAATATGATATGCTTAGAGAAGTATACATGAAGAATGTGCATATAGAACTTTATGTATAAAAATAGACATGGAGAATATGCGTATAAAACTATACATAGGAAATTATTCAAGGAAAGTATGCATATAGAAATACATAGAAAATATGCATGTAGAATATACATAAAGAATACACACAGAGAAGTGTCTATCACAAAATACACATAGGCAGAAACAATTATATATGTCTATTTAATGAGCTAATGCCCAATTTGCATAATTAAACAAATTTCAAAAACTTATAATACATATGTTTTCATACTTGTGTGAGTAATCAACTGAGGAAGTTTCATGGTAATATCTATTTTTTTTTTAAATTTTACCCTATTCACCTGTAGCGTCTCGCCTTGAAAAGGTAATAAATTATATGAGCGTATTTTAAGTTATAAATTCTCAAATGGGTGGTGAGCATCCTCAAACTGTGAGTTTTCAGCCGGGTGACCATTTGGGAACTCCATTGACATACTGCTGTGGTTTAAAGCAAGGCCACGCAGAGCATTTGTTCAGTGCAGAGGAAGTCACTGTGCTGAAAGAGAGGATGGCAAACATATCGACCGACCCAAAGGGATGCCTGGACGTCCAAATGACTCTACCAGAAAAAAGGAGGGAGACGGAGGTCAAGAAAGCTGGGGTAAAACTGATTAGATCTCTGAAACAAGCTCAGATCTGTGAATTTATTGACTTTTAGCATCTGCTCTACTGGCGACGATACAGTGAAAGAGAGAGAGAAGGTTTTTGTTCTTTCATCCTTTTGTCCGGAGTCGGTGCCATGAAGCATGACGCTCGCTGTGTATTTATGCGACTGTTGATTGCTGGCTTTGTTGGTTTGTGTATGGGTGGTTTGTTATTTCCGTTGCCTCCTCCATTCTTTCCAGACCTCCGTCCTCTGTCCTTTGCTCTGGCAGTGCACATTGTTGTGTCGCTTGTGGTGTCAAGTAGCAGGTCCACCAAAGTCATCCAGAAGCCAGGCCTGGAACCGTGAGAAAAGACTGCTGTGTGATTGGATTAGCTTTTGAGCGCCACGTTGGTTAATTAATGAAAATGACCCGGGAACAGAGAGTGAAGCCATTGTCTGCGCGGTGACAGAGTCCTTGCCCATCAACAGTATCCCTAACAGGATTTCACAAAGTACGCCAGGCGTTGTTAATTTGTTGGCTTAGACAACTACAGAAGTGCCTTGGCAGCTGAAATGTTGTTTCACTTTTGTTTTGCAGTTGAGGAAATTCTAACACTAGTGTTTCAGTTCAGATTCTGACTGAATTAACCTGATTTTTATTAACCCGTAAGGACCCAGTGTGACATTTGTGGCACTTCCCAAATGCATTTTTCTGTATATTTAATCCTCCTTAAGGGGTTTATCGCCAATTATTGTAGTCTCATCTTCTGTATTTTGTGTTTTTTCTGTGAAAATATGGTCTTTTCCAACATTTAACTTACTAATAATGTAGATGTGCATAAAAGTTTAGAGTAAATTTGAGGATTATTTTATCAAAAACAGACAAAACTGAAGAAATAGTGAGGTTTTTCAGCAAATCTCTCATGAACTGAACCTAACCCCAGTGTGTCCATCCACTGTCATTATTGCAACTCTATGGGTTTTACTGGTGAATCAATGTTGCAGAATGACGGTGTTTCCATGGTAACTACGGAGCCTCTGAATGTCCAAATGGGTCATATCTGATGACAAGGAAAGACGAATAACTGTATTTTACACCAGTTATTTGCATGTAGTAGTGGATCAACAGAGATAAAACAGTTTATATGAGTACATGATTTTGATAGATGGTGGATGTTTGGGTTAAAATAGGTTAAATATAGAGAAGAAATCTTTTGGGAACTGACACAAAAGTAGTGTTAGGTCTTTATGGATTAAAATGAGTAAACTGTTATTTCATTACACCTAAAATGAACAGTAAACAGATGAATACCCAGAAGCCATGTTGAAGACTTTGTAATCAAATGGATTTAGATGACACGTTTTTTTTGAAAATGTACAAATATTTAACCCATCTGGGGGAAGGTTCACTCAACTCTCAGTGAAGTGTTGGGATATGCAATCCCAAGTTCTTGCCTTGTTCTATACCTTGGACATTTGGAAGAACTGGTGCATAAAGAAGAGAGATATCTCATCAAGATCCTTCTGGTGGTCGAGAAGAATGCCGTAACGAAGAACTGGCTTAAGACAGAGGCTCCATCTTGTAAACAATGGATTTCAATCATAGACCAAATACTCATAACGGAACAACTTACATACAAACTGAAGTTGAAAGAAACATACAAAAAAACTGGGGAAAATGGCTGACATTCACAGGAAAAATTTATTTATTAAGGGACTTAAACACATTCTGACACAAACACAGGCTGTTCTTTTCTTTGTATTAGTTTGTTTTCTGTTTTTTTCTTGTGCCTCAACTTGAGGAAATTGAGTTGTATTACACTGATGAAAATGAATAAATAAAAATTGTGAAAATAAATAAATAAATAAATAAAATTAGCAAATCACTTCTTTTTTCCCCTGACATTCACTTTTTTTTTTTTTTTTTTTTTACCGCATTGAAGTTGTGTCCAGTGATTTAACCCTCATTTCCATATCGTCAGCCAGCTGCTCACACCTGTGGATTATGGCACCGTTTAATGCATTCATTGCACATGTGAACAGTAGCTATGGTTCACTTGATGATGTGTGAGTCCTTCCCTCTTTCCATCATCCTTTCACTCCTCTTTCTTTAACTTTCTATTGAAGGGGGGATGTAAATGTGGGCTGGTATTATGAGGGTGATGACCCCGTGGGGTCTTCTGAGAGGTTCAGCAGAACCAATGTGACCAGATTACTTTGCATTCCAACACTGCTGAATGGCTCTCTCTGGAAACTATTACCTGGAATTACCTCAAATCAAAGACTTCTTCCTCTTATCTCAGCAGGATCAGTCAAAGCAGACGGCTCTGGGGGCTGCCAATGAAGATGTTAAAATAACATTGCGTATCAGTTCCCTTGACAACCACATTATGTTTGCAACCAAATTAGTCAACCTGCTGGTGTTTGATTCATTTTGATTAGAATTAATTTCAGCCAGTAAATTAAACACAGTGTATTCCTAAGCATACACTTCTGAACAGTGTTCCTCCGCTTGCAGACATCTGTCACCCACACTTGTTCTTTTCCCCTCAGCCTCTTATTTCAATCAATGCTAACACCTACTAACACCGACTAAATGCTTCCAATGGCACATGTCAATGAAGATGCACCCGAGACAGTGGTGTGCTTTGTGTCTGCAGCTTGTGTACGACACGGTGACTCTTGTGCACCCAATGGACTTAACAAGACTACTATTATATGACAGGTACGTTTATTTTAGTCCTCAGGCACCAGACCAAACACTGTTTTCAGTGGTATAATTTCTTGGGAATAGTGAAAAGATCCTTATGTTGTATCTTTGGGTCACTAACTTAACAAATACATATGAACTTTAAATGGTAAATGGTCTGTACTTATATAATGCTTTTCTACACATTAATGGTACTCAAAGTACTTTAGAATACTAGTTTGAAGAAGTTTATGAAGTTGAAGAAGTTTATTGTCACATACATGGTAAAAAAACACAGGCTTAATGTCATGCAGTGAAATTCTTAGATT
>JAPTGZ010000006.1:36746051-36757890 GCA_029814645.1 Fowleria isostigma | reverse complement strand
ATCATCCAGCTCTGCAGAAGCCTGATAATGATGTAATGGCTTCCAGGTGTGATGGAAGAGGGAAATATCTAAAATATGCAGGATACTGGCTCTCGAGGACCAGGGTTCCCTACCCCTGACTTAACCTATCAGTGTATGGAAGCAGACAGTGGAGGGAACCCATGCAGACACTGGAGAACATACAAATTGTGCACAGAAAGGTCCCAACCCCCATCGACTGGCGTTGGAATCGAACTCAGGACCTTCTTGTTGTGAGGCACAAGTGCTATCCACTGCACCACCATGTAGCCTGAGGCCAATTTCATTCCAAAAAAATTTATTGAAGTAAAAATGCAACATAAATATGATTAGTCTTTATTAAACAATGGCAGCACAGCACTGTTGTTTTATCAACTTGTCTCATCCCATTGACATAACTGAGAGGGAATCTAAAGTGCTCCCAAATTGGAGACCTTAGAGAAGACAGAGGATCTTCCAACTCTGGCTTTGTACCTGTGACACTGTTCTGAGCTGCCATGCTGGTTCACCATCAACATGTGTTTGAAACGTAGACTGCTTATACGTCCATCTAGGACATCAAATATTGCATATGGGTTCCGCTCGCTGCCATCCTGCTCATGCCGTGTGCATTCTGCTTCAAAGTATGTGTAGAAACTTTTAAGGCAAGTGTTTGTATTTTCCCCATAGGCTACATGTATTCGTTCAGTACACCTCAATATTGTATTGAAGGTCACAAACCAAAATGGTTTGGTACAAATGAGTGCACTGTTCCAAGTGATGTTCGATACCACAGATTTTCTTTCTGATCTGATAATGAGTAAAATTCTGGCTGGTATCGACAATACCGATCCAAAAACCAATACTTTGTACAAATAATGTCTAGGGGAAAAAAAATATAAAAAATTGTGTATTTTGAATCATAACTTCATAAAGAATACAAGACATGAGAGTAATTATTGTTTACTTATTAACAAATATAAAAATGAAAACTTGCATATTAATTCATATTACATGAACATGTTAACATGAAACATGAAAATACTGAACATGCTACACTTGAACAAAAGCATCCAAAATCCACACTGTCCCACATTCACAAGTTTTAAGTGTTAAAAAAAAACAAAACATATTTACTGTTTTCCCCTTTAGTCTGTTCTATTTTTTGCTCAGAGCAGATTGAGTCAGAGGTGACTGACTGAGAAGAATGACACAGTACACACTTACCCAGGTGGAAGAAGAAGTTGTTCCCACCAATCATGTATCATTTGGACAAGATTCCAATTGTTAAGCTATTTTCCACTATAATACCAAACATTACCTCAAATGACCAAAGTATCGCAAGTATTGATATTTTGATTTGTGAATCGATTCTAGAGTGTAAAGATCTGGTATGGGAGATATTGATATTTCAGTAATGATTTGCACATCACTGTTACACCTCTTCTACAAACTTTAGTTCTGTACCTCTATTAGGTAAAACATAATTCTCCTCCCACCTTCACTCAAATTAAAAATGAGTTGACCCTTAAAAAAAAACTCCATTTACTGTTTTTGAGTAATTCATAGTTCATTTTTGATTAGCATTCATGACATAGTACACCTAGACATTGTTCTCCTCACTTAAATTGGCTTCATCTCACTATATTTGACATTGATCAGTCTATAGACAGATTTCATGTGTGTGATGTCTGTGTGTTGACGTTGGTTTATAGCCTTTACTGGAAAAGAATGAACAGATTTATTTGTTTGGCTCTATAACCTTCCATCCTTTCATATCCTCTATCTCACACTCTCAAAATACATGAAAACATTCTTCACTGTTCTATCAAATTGACTTGTTATAAACTTTTTGGACAGTTTGTTCAGTTAAAATCTTTGTCACCTTGTCTCGCTATATGCTGCTACAGCTCATTTTGCTTCTTTGGCTTAATGGCCTGCTATAACTTATTGTAATTGGCCTGAAAGTCTAGACAAGTTAGGTGTGAAAGTGTCCTTTGAGTATTTGTAGTATTTTTTTTTAGATTTACTCTTGATGTGTCCTTAATTTATTGTAATCTTTCATATTTGACTTTATGACAGTCATTTTAATGCCAGAGGCCACATTTTAATAACTTGTCTTCATCTTTTATGGTTCATAGCTTGTGGTTTGACTGACTGTCCTGCTCTTTTTTTCTTTTTTTTTTTTTCTTCTTTCTCTAATCTGAGTTTGGTATTATGACATTTAAGAATGTAGTCTAGCAAATGATAACCTTCTGGACAGACAAGGTTTTGTGTTTCTGCAAAATGACACTGATATGCTGCAATTTTACTTACACGTATTTTAACATCATATGGAATAAGGGTCTGAAATAACCATCGCCACAGACAAAATACGTTGATTGCTTCGGGCAATCTTCTCTCAGTGGTCAAGATTTATGTTAATGTGTTTGCGTGGCCTATTATCTTACTGTACATTTCCTCCTCCGTATGCTTAACTCATGGAACACATTGTTCTCAAGTTTTTCCTCCACCAATTTAAGCAGCTCTGGGAGAAACCTAATTATTAAGCACAGGATCCTGCTCATTTAAATTAACTTCATGGCAGACGCATCACTCAAATCCCTGTCTCTAGTGAACTTGGTCTTAAAAGGAAGGCTCAGTATTACTTGCTTAAGATGAAACTTTCTAAACTTGCACAGAACTTTCAGTGTGACCAAGTTTTTTTGTGCAACATACACTGGTGGAATGAAAAATAAGTTCCCAAGTTTCAACCAAAAGTAACTTTAAGGTTTGTTCTTTCAGCTTACATCTAACATAAATGTAGGCTTTCTTTATATGTTTAAGTACTGCACATAGTAATGTGCTGAAAATAGGTAGACCACTTGGATAGATTGTCCATGTGGTGCTTGCCATGAATACGTTAATATCAGAAGAGAAAATATTTTCCACCAAAAGGGAGGTGTTTGCAGCTTACTATATTTTTATTTGGTTCTTTTCTGAACCAGTTATTCATGCTTTGGGAGCTTTCTCCACCGCTGACATTTAACACCAAACTGGCAAATACAAGCATATAGTTATGAATAACTTGTCCCCTGCAAAATTATAAAATATTATAGCGAGCTACAGCTTTCATGGGTTAAAAGATGGAGTAGCTCCCTTGTATTGCTCTTGGTTTCCCCTTTCCTCATGTGGTTTATTATTCTCTTTGGCTTGCGTCTCTGCCAGCTTTACAACTCCCCACTCCTACACACCACTCACCCTCTGTTAGGAGTTACAGTCAAGAGTGTGGGGCATGCTCACTGCTGAGTCCCCCCGTCTGCCATCTGCTCAGGCAAGACATGGAGGCTGTACCACCACAGCTAAACCTTCCTCACCTCATATGAATGATTTCCATCTCCTCACACTCATACAATGCCATCTTTAAAAAATCTGTCATTGATGATAAGCGTAGTTTGCCTTGTTTTTCTTGGCAGAGCTCTTGATCACTACTCTAACACTACTATGAACAGTGGAGGCTTCCTGCTGCTGAGTGTGGTTTGAGCTTCTATTTTCTTTTAATTAGTGTTTTCTTTAAAAGATCCTTTTATAAAAGATGCAATGAATAAAAATTCTAATCAACTTGTGAGGTTTAAGCCTACTGTAATCTCCCCCAAGCTCCACTCTTAAGCCAACACTTGCAAACAATTATACTGCTGGTACCAAGAGGGCGATGTGATTGGTCCGTTTGCCTTGCGCTGTCTTGGGAGATCCTATGGTAGTTGAGGCTGCTCACTGGCTGACGGCTTGAGAGCTGCTTTTATAGCTCCGTTGGTTTCTAGCTCTCTATAGATATGCGGCATTATTAAAAGCAGACCACAAGCGGGACATTACATTAGGGTATAATGTGCTGCATTGAAGCATACTGTGTGGTATCCCACTGTTCCCCAGCCATCCCTGTCACTGTCCTTTGCAGACAGACGCCACTCCTGAAGCAGGCAGTTTTCCCTACTGGCAGCACTCCCAGAGCCTGTAGAAGTCATCCTCTATCCCAACACCCCCTTCATTCCCTCAGAGTCACTTTCTGCCAAACAGCCTGTTTGGCTCATGCTCTGGCTCAGATAAACAACAAAGAATGGTTCCAAAGATGCTTTCAAAAAGCACCTGGTATGGTGCTCTTGTTTCATTTTGTGGATTGCCGTGACTCTTCAATCCCTCTAATAGAATTTAGATGTGATCTGCGGTGGCTTTATAGTAATATTATTAATGAGCATGGAAACTACTTAGTTTATCCAGTAACATATTGTGCTTCCAACTTCAGAAATCTTAATCTAATGCACAATGTTCAGGAATATTTTACCCATGACCTGTTTTCTTGTTTTTCTCTGTAGGTAACTGCAACAGATGCAGATGGAGGATCCTTTGGCACCATTACCTACACCCTTGGCTCCGGCATTAGCAGTGCAGCTCCCTCTCAGTTCACCATCGGCAAAGAGACCGGCCAGATCTGCACAAGCGCTACAGTAGACCGAGACCAAGGCCCAGCCAGCTACGACTTCACTGTTACAGCAGTGGATGGGGTGAGACACAGTATTTTGAGTTCACGCTTAATATGAATCCATTTAGCCACAAAGTAATCCTATAACGAAACAGCCACGCTTTTCATACAGACAGGAGAGCATATTAGCCATGGCCAACTGAGCAGAAAAACTTTGATTTGAGCAGCCAAGTAAAAAAAAAAAAAAAGCTGGTAGGTCTGTCCATAGCTAGTTTATTCAAATGTTGGAATAGCATCCTGTTCACCTTACAATACTAAAAGAATATAAGGTTAAGATTACCGCAGCCATGTTAAAGCAATCAGATGGAGAAATGTCTTAACTGTCAGGCAGTAATATTTTAACAAGTTGGACTGCCGCCTCCCTCCCTTTTTGCCACCTGGTCCAAATGAAAAGCCTGCACTGTATTCTTTGCAAATAAAAGCCTATGAAACAGATTGTTCGGCTGCGGTGGGACCTCTCACAATTGACCGGTCATGACATATAGTTCTTTCCCAAGGGAAACTATCAATCTGTATCCCTCCATGAACCTACAGGGACCGTATTTTAGGGGCTATGCTATACATTGAATTTTAACAAGGTTTATTACTGCTTTTTACTTGCACCATTAATGTGGCCTGAACTCTGCTTTCAGGTGTGTTTTCTTTTTGTTCATGATTTAATGTATGTGTAGGTGTAATATAACATAAGAGCTTTGTGTTTCCTTTGCAGGGTGGACTCAGCTCAGTAGTCTATGTGAGGGTGGATCTGGTCGACATTAATGACAACAGACCTGCCTTCTATCCAGTGAACTACGCTGTCAGTTTGAGTACGCAGAGCGCCCCAGGCACATCTGTTGTAAGAGTCACAGCGTATGACGCCGACTCGGGCGACAATGGCAAAATTACATACAAAACAATACCTGGGGGGGCCTCCCCTTACTTTACCCTCAACAAAGACACAGGTTAGTAAAAGTCTTTTTTAGTCCAACCCTAACCCTTGAATTTTTATGATTTTTTAAAATTTAACCGGTCCCCATTGGTTTTTAATGGGATACATTTCAAAGTGCTATAACATTAAAACAGTTGATGATATTGAAATAATTACTATTGGCAATAGATAGGAAGTCACATATGGGCTTTCATTTGGTGCCATGACTTTTGACCTTGAGTGACTTTGAAAGGTCAAACCCAAGATTATCTATGTCCAGATTTCTAGAAATTTCTTCAAAACCATCAACCAGGATCAGTTGAAATTCCTAGCAGATGTTCTTGGGTGTAAGGTCTACCAAATTTGTTCAAAGAATTGTGAAATATTCATTTTTGATTTTTTTTTATAAATTCTTGAAATTTAAGAAGTCTCCATTGTTTTATAATGGTAAAAATTTCAAAGTGCTATAACTTCAAAACAGCTGAAGACATGGATTTAATTGTTATTGGCGATAGATAGGAAGTCATATATGGGCTTTCATTTGGTGCCATTACCTTTGAGCTTGAAAGGTTAAATGAATGTCAATTAATGTCTCTAAATGTGCTGTTGGACTACAGGAGCCTGTGTCCTATGTTTTAGCTGTGTACCCTCTACAGTCTAATCTGAGTTCATAGACACAAAGAATGTGAAGCCTGATTAATAATCGCAACATAATATGAACCAGAATGTCTTTGACTTTCTTCATAGGCGTAATCTCACTGTCTCGGTCTGTCTATGGGAAGGCCAATTCTGTCATTCCCATGGTGATCTCAGCCCAGGATGGGGGCGGTCTCGTTGCCCTAGTCAATGCCAAGGTCAACATCAGTGTGGTTGCCGGCCTGGTGGCCCCGCCTGTGTTCGAACAAAGTCAATACTACTTCACTGTGTTAGAGGATGTCCTCAGGGGGACAACTGTAGGCACTGTCCAAGCCAACACTAAGACAGGTAAGGAAGGGCAAACGGGTACATATTACTCACTGATACAAATATAAACCTGTGTTTACATATATTTGTCAAGTGGATCAGAAGCAGACCTTTGAAATGTCATATGTACCTGAGCTTGATGTGAATATCTGTGTAGACACCAAAAAAAACATATTCTTCTTCAGCTTAGATAACATAGAATAATTTACATGAAAGCCTCAAACCTTGCCTCTTTTGTTCATAGATAAAAGTACTGTTCTGAGCAACAATTTTCTGTCTTTTCTAGATGAAAAACTAGTTTTACCCTGTTTTACCTCATGAATGTAAAATGTACAAAGACAATGACATTAGTAACAAAACACTCGCATTAACTCCCTCAAAAGAAACAAAACTATTCCCAACTGAGGGGAAACTAAAGTTTTTTTCAGATAAAATTTATAGTACTTTGAATACATGTAAAAAGATATTGATAGAAACATGGCTACTGATTCAGTGACTCTGCTTCACTCACTCACTCAAAAACACCCACATTTGACTCCTGTAGCCAGTATAAAATAGTTCAGTACACATTTATCAGTCACACTGGATCATACTAAAATTGTTGTTTTTTCTGCTCGGAGCTCCGCTTGTGCAAATAGGCGTCGGGCCACTATACACACCTAACTTGAAATTCACATCAATCAAAAAATCCATTCCTCAGCCTTGTTTATATATTCATTCTTTGAGATTCAAGAAGTCTATACATGAATTATTTTCATGACTCAGACGCATTACATCTATAAAGTCTAAGCTTTTAGCACAGGCTTGTTCCCATGGTGACATGTTTCTGGTTTTTGTCCAGGCACCTCTAAAGACATCTCCTACACCATCAGCTCCGGGGACCCTTCAGGGTACTTTACAGTGGATCCTGACACCGGGGCCCTGAGGACAAGCCGTTCCTTAGATCACGAGGCCCAGTCAGTTCTTGATTTGGAGGTTCAGGCCCGCAGCGGCAACCCTCCCGCTTTCGGCCAGACACGTGTTCACATCACCATCGCAGACGTCAATGATAACTCGCCTGTTTTTCTACCGTCGTCCTCCGAGTCTCTGCTTCTCCCAGAGCACACAGAAATAGGTACGGTGGTGTATCGTGTCCAGGCTGAGGACAGCGACTCTGGAGGTAACGGACAGCTGTCTTTTGACCTGTCTTCCCCAAGTGGGATTCAGAGAGCCTTCAGTATAGAGCGCACAACCGGAGATATTCGACTAGTGGGGACCTTGAGCTTTGAAAACACACCTCGATATGATCTCCAAGTGATCGCCAAGGATAACGGAGTCCCCCAGCTTAGCGCCACCTTCACACTCCTGGTCCATGTTCAGGCAGAGAATGACCATGGACCTGTTTTTGATACCCTTACATACCGTGTCGAACTCAAAGAAGGGACGCCGATAAATACTCGCTTCCTGCAGGTCAGGGCTCTGAACAGAGAAACGTCTGGCTCAGCTCACTTCAGTCCTCTGGCGTATCACCTCCGTCCAGATGGCGATGCTGCCGGGTTCGGTATCGCTGCAGACAGTGGTTGGCTGTTTGTGAAGAGCGCTGTAGATAGGGAAGTCAAGGACATGTATCTCCTAACGGTGCTGGCCAGTGCAGGGCATGGACAGATGAAGAAGACGGGCAGCGCCACAGTGCGAATATCTGTGACGGACGAGAACGACAACGCTCCTAAGCTGACACAGGAGCGGGTCTTCATGGCTGTGAGAGAAAACCTACCCGCAGGAACAGGCTTTGGTCATGTGACCGCCACGGATCGAGACAGCGGTCCCAATGGACGCCTGAGCTATCGACTCCTACACCCAGATCGGCACTTCCAGATAAACTCCCAAACAGGTTTATTAAACTTTTCATTTAATAAATTGGATTGTCTGCTGGGTTAGAATGGAGGAAAACAAATTATGGGCAGAAATATGTGCCACCAGAAACTGTGTTTGATTCATTTATATTTGAATTTCAATTGCTAAAGTTGAATAATTGCATTAAACTGAATTTGAATAAAATAATTTGAATTTGTATTGTTTAATTCAAATCATTACAATGAAAAACTGAATCTTAAGAGTATAATCTGAAATAGAATTTAATAGTTTTGATAGATAGTCCAATAAACTGGAAACTGAATGAGAGATTATGAAATTTAATTCAGTTTCTCTGAAAATCAAGCTCAAATTCACTTCTCAAAATTTGTTCAGTTTAGTAGTAAAGTAAATTGAAATTGAATTTTGAGAACTGAATTTTAATTTTGAGAACTGAATGTGAAAATATATAGTTGAATTTTCAGTGAGCATCAAATATCGTTTCAGAGAAACATAATTAAATTTTATGATCTAACATTCAGTTTCAAATTTATTGGACTTCCAAACTAATACATTCAATTTCAAATTATTCAGATTTCATTTTTCAATGCAATGATTCAAATCAAACAATATGAATTCTAGTAATGTGATGTAAATTCAGTTTTCTAATGCAATTATACAAGTTTAACAATTGAAATTCAAATATAAATAATGAAAATTCAGTTTCTAGTGGCATATATTTCAGCCCATAAAAAATGTAACACTTATTTAAGTTAGTTTTGTAAGAAAACCTAAGAAAAATGCTAGAGAAATATATTTCGAAATCCACATGAAATATAACAAAGAAAAAAAAAAAGCTAAGTTAAAACACAGACTCTATTATACTTTTTTTCAGTTTCTTTGTGTTAGTTACATGAGAACAAATGTATTACTGATAGAAAAGACTACTGTAGTTTCACTTTCTTTGTTTTTCTCTGTTTCACTGCTATAATTTATTGTATAATCCAGATTCCTGTTGGGCCAAAGTATGTGAGGCAGAGTATTTCTGAGCATAAAGTCTATCAAGGGGTTTCTTGTCTCCGCAACTGAATGAGTCCCTCTTTTCTACAACAGTTTAATACAATAGCATAAAAAAAATGAAAATAGACACTTATTTACAGTTGGTTTTGTAAGAAAACCTGAGAAAGATGCTGGAGAGAGGTATTTCTAAGTCCAGATGATATTTCTAAGTCCAGGTGAAGTATAACAATCAAAAAAAGGCGGTTAAACACAGACTCAGTTGTACTTTTTGTCAGTTTTTTTTTTTGTTGTTGTTGTTCACATGGTAACAAATGTACTACTGATAGAAAAGACTACTATAGTTTCACTTTATTTGTTTTCTCTGCTTCACAGCTATGATTTATTGTATAATCCAGATACTTGTTGGGCCAAAGTATGTGAGGCAGAGTATTTCTGAGCATAAGTCTATCAAGGGTTTTCTTCTCCTGAACCATCTCGGCAACTGAACAAGTCCTGTTTTTCTACTGGAGTTTTAATAAAATAACTAAAAACAATAAAAATGGAACACTTATTTAATTTAGTTTTGTAAGACAACCTAAGAAAGATGCTGGAGAGAGACCTTTCTAAGTCCAGATGAAGTATAACAAAAAAAAGGTGGTTAAAACACAGAATCTATTATACTTTTTGTCAGTTTCTTTTTGTTGTTCACATAGGAACAAATGTACTATTGATAGAAAAGACTAGTGTAATTTCACTTTCTTTGTTTTCTTTGTTTCACAGCTATGATTTATTATGTATTCCGGATACCTGTTGGGCCAAAGTATGTAAGGCAGAGTATTTCCGAGCATAAGTCTATCAAGGGTTTTCTTCTCCCGAACTGTCTCCGTAACTGAACAAGTCCCTCTTTTCTACTACAGTTTAATAAAATAACATATAAAAAAATTAAATAGAACACTTATTTAATTTAGTTTTGTAAGACAACCTAAGAAAGATGCTGGAGAGAGACATTTCTAAGCCCAGATGAAGTATAACAAAGAAAAAACTGAAGTTAAAACATGGACTCAATTATACTTTTTGTCAGTGTCTTTTTGTTGTTCACATGGGAACAAATGTACAACTGATAGAAAAGACTAATGTAGTTTTACTTTCTCTGTTTTGTCTGTTTCACCGCTATGATTTATTGTATAAGTCCAAATACCTGTTGGGCCAAAGTATGTGAGGCAGAGTATTTCTGAGTATAAGTCTATCAAGGGTTTTTCTTGTCTTCACAACCGAACAAGTCGCTTTTCTCTACGACAGTTTAATAAAATAACATGCTTCTCCAAAGTGCGAAAAACAAAATTCTGCATTAAACATTTAATACTATTTGTCTTTGAAGACTTTGTGCAAAAAAAATCAATCAAAGTTTAGTACAATTAGTAAATCTTCAGTTAATGTCGTTTCCTCTCCCCTTGCGATCATAAATTAATCAGATGACGGTGACACCAGCGCTAACGTCTGACTGGGCTCTAATTGGCCTTCTGAGCCCGTTAGTCTGTGGGTGGAGACACAGACTCTGATCTGTGATCAGTTTCATGCTGTGTTGTTATTCTCTACAGCATCTGTTTAGCTTTCAAAATGCCTCAGTTAGTGTGTGTGTGCAAATGTACATGTGCTTGTGTGCCTACGTCTGTGTTTGACTTGTGTGTCATTGATCAAAGGCTGTCAGTGTGCTGCCTCTTGTGTTTGTCATCATTATTTCAGTGCTTCTTCGACTAGTGCGTCAGCGTTAAAGTCCTCTCACACTCCTGTTTCTTCAGGTGAGATAAGCACAAGGACGACTCTGGATAGAGAGCAGCAGTCGAGTTTCCAGCTCCTGGTGTTGGTACAAGATGGAGGTTCACCGTCCCGCAGCGCCACTGGCACAGCGTTTATCACTGTCCTGGATGACAATGACAACGACCCCACGTTCACCCACAGTCAGCTGGGAAAAAACCTCATCATACAGGTGGGACCAATAACAGAAACAAAAAAGAAATACTGGAAGGAAATTAGAATTTATGCTTCTAAAACCATTTATGGAAAAGGTTACAGATCACTTTTTAATCACTTTATCAAAGTTATTCAGACTACTTTTATAATAAGTGGTTTTAAGTGGGCAATAAATCGGAAAAATCCCTAAAAACACACAGAAATCAAGATGTGCAAATCTCACAGGAGCACTCAATACTGACTACTATCAAAGTTTTATGATAGTTTTTCAAGAACAGTCTGCCCTACACTACAGCACACCATACAACTCCATCCTCCACTTGGTTGTGTTTAGTCTGTCACAACAAGAACAGCGCAGACGAGGGTATTCATGCGTCATCTGTGGCACGAGTCGGTGTAACTTTGGAGGAGTCGACCCGCCCCGACTCGACCCGGGTTAACTGATCTGAAGATGAGAGTATTGAAATGCACTGGATGATGGGAGGGAGAGAGAGAATAACACAGGACTCGTCGACTCCTCCAAAGTTACGCCGACCTGTACCACAGATGTTGACACGTTAATGCCCTTGCCTGCAGTGTCTTTATTACACACACACACACACACACACACACACACACACACACACACACACACACACACACACACACACACACAC
>JAPTGZ010000006.1:36715503-36729880 GCA_029814645.1 Fowleria isostigma | reverse complement strand
GATGACGGTGTTTCCACGGTAACTATGGAGCCTCCTAACGTCCAAATGGGTCATGTTTAATGACCATGACAAGATCAATAACTGTATTTTACAACAATTATTGACATGTATTAGTGGATCACCAGGGATTAACCAGTTTTTATCAGTAGATGGTTTTGATCGATGGTGGATGTTTGGGTCTTTAAGGGTTAAAACAGGTTAAATATAGAGAACATTTTATTTGGGAACTGACACAAAAGTAGTGCTGGGTCTTTATGGGATAAAGTGCAGATATTTATGCAAAAAATATAGGGAGTAAAAGTCAAAAATAAATACTCAACTAAAGTACAGACACCTAAAAAGTCTACTTAAGTATAGTAACAAAGAACTTATACATTGTTACTTTCCACCTCTGATTATGTCTTCCATTTAAATATTACTTAAAGGTTTTCTTGTGATCAGACAAATGGTATTTCAGGAAAGGTGTTTTTTACATGCTGACTGTGATGTGGCAGCCTGATCAGCTGTTTTTAGACACATCACACCGGGAAACATTTGACAGCTCTGATGAAGACTGAAGGATACAGCCGAAACTGTCAGCAGGTAAAAAAAACACCTTCCCTCAAATACCATCCGTCTGATCACAAGAAAACCTCTAAGTAAAATTAAGCCTGAAGTTATTTTTGAGTTTGACTTTAAAATCTTGGTGTTATTAACTTTTAAAAATCTGATTCCACTTACTTTCTAATACTGAAAATTGCCTTTGATTAACTCCAGACTTGTATAAACAGAAACAGATAGGTCTATGTATGATGAAAAGTAACTTCATGTTCTCAACCCTAAACTTAGTGGGAGGCAAAACATTTATAAACCTGCTTCATAAAAGTCCAGACTCTGACATTGTGTTTTGCCACATTAGACTTGTTGTAACAGCAACAGACCGGGGAACCCCACGACTGGCTGGATCCGCCACCCTTACGGTGATTATCATTGACCTCAACGACAACAGTCCAATGATTCCCCTGCCTCGAGAGATCCGAGTGCCCGAAGGTAAGTCAGCTTCAAAGTGGAAGTTAGTCCAGTGATCCTATCACAAAGCCTCACATCACACTCTCTGGCAGCTCTCTCAGCAGTGCTCAGTGAGAAAAGGCTGACCCCATTATGAAGAAAGCTATTGCCAAGTTCCTCCATTCATTTCCTGTCTGTTAGATACCAGCTTTCCACAACTGGATATTTCCTAAATAATAATAAAAGAATTTTTAAAAATCCCTTCTGAAGTGCTGGTATTTTATCTCAGCAAAAATCTAAGTTTCTTCTCTTCCTCTCTTTTCTCCTTTTCTCCCTATTGTTATACACAGACACTCTGATTGGCACAATTATCACCCGGGTAACAGGAAATGATGTGGATTCAGGACCTGCCCTCTCCTACACCCTACATCTGGATATGGACAGCGAGGGCATGTTTGGGATTCATCGCTATGGTGGAGGGGTTTCTCTGACAGGCCCATTGGATTATGAAAAAAGAACTTGGTACACTTTGACCATCCATTCTTCAGACTCTAGACATCAAAGTGAAGCTAACCTGACTGTGCTTGTGGATGATGTGAATGACAATACCCCTACCTTCACCCAGGACCTGTATCAGGTACAGCTTTTTTCAATCACAGCAGTAGTTTTTAGGTCATAAACACCATTGTGTCTGTTGAACTACCCATAATGATGACATATTAAAGGGGTCATATTTTCCTAAATCCACTTTTATGAGTCTTTGGTTCATTTATTTGTGTATTTGGACCCTAATATTTCATAAAGTTTGAATGTGAACCTCCAGGTGCTGCAGAGCTATCTTTATATTAATTTTTGGCAAAATTCAAGTGGATTTCTGCAACCCGTTTGAATTCCTTTTTATTTTGTTACGTCACAACATTTGCACATATAAGGTCAAGACTTCCGACAAACATTTCTCCGAGTATGCCGTAACTGTTTGTCAGCAGCGGTGGTTGTAGTCCATACTATAAATATGTCCAAACTTTGTGCCAGTTACCTAAAATGTTCAGTTGTTGGTTGTATTAACGAGCAACAAGTGGCTGAATGGGACAGAGCAGCACAGTCAACAACCTGAAGGGGGTGGAATGCGAAGTTATATATTTGCATTTAAAGGGCCAGCACTCAAAACGACCTTTCTCAAGTCATTACTCAGAAATAGGGTTGAAGATGGACATATGAAGTTGAATTAATGAAGGATTCAGACCCAAGCATTTTTTTGATTACTGATTTCAAGCTTGTACACTCCATGTACAATACTTATTACATACATTTCATCATATGTACTCAGATATACATTAAAAAAATGCTGTAAACACTATATACATAGAGAATTTTACACAAACAATTTAAATAGAATAATATACATATAGACATTGGTTGCAAACATGTGTACACAATATACATAATACATGAATATATGTGGCAATTTACAATTAAAATACAACCCTAGCAGCCTGAAAGGGACCAAGAAGAAGTAACACTAATTTACTTTCACCCTCAGTTTCACTAGCTAAACTTGTATGGTTGCAATTATATCAGAGAAATTAGCTGTAAACATGCATTAGTACACCAATCTAACTTAAGGCATAGCAATTACAGTTTATGTAGACCACAGGGAAATGTTTTAAAATGCATAATTCAATTGAAAAAAGCAAAATATCACTTTTTTAACACATTTTGGATGATTTTTTTCAGGTGACTGTGTCAGAGCATCTCCCAGCTGGCAGTGTTGTCATCACAGTAACAGCTACTGACAATGATTCTGGGGAGAATGGGAAAATTATCTACAGAATAATGTCAGCAACAAGGGGTGTCTTCCACATTGACCCAAACAACGGTAAGGTCACTGTGTGCTCATTTGTGGTAGTTTGTAACCATTTTCTAACCAGAGCTTAATTACCCCTCATAAAAACATTATCCCCTGAGGCGCTTTTAGATTGCATAGTTGGGGTTTGGATATGCAATATGTATCCTAAAATATCTAATCATTTTGTTCAGTGAGAGCTGTTGAATGCAAAATTTAACATTATTTGCCTCAGATGTTTTGTTTTAGATAATATCTAGAAATAAGTGTGTTATAATAAGAACTTTTTCTCCTCCAGCTGTTCTGTCTGCTCTCTCTTCACCTCTTTCCAAGATGATATTCTGAAGGCTGGAATATGTTCTTTCCATCCACCATGTGTGCTTAATCCAAATCCAGTGTTTGAAACATGTAATTATAATTTAATGAGCTCTCGTTTCATTAATTGGTGGTTTTTTAATAATAGACAACCCTGTATTGTGAACACCATTGAGAATTATTATAATGAGCTCTGGATTCTATATAATTCTAAAGCTTCTCTTTTTATGATCATATTCAAGTCTTTGACACTTGACACACCTCCCTTTCTCCTCACAGGTACCATATTCGTCAAACAAAACATAGAGTTTGATTTTGAGAATCCCTCCATCCTGGTCTTAATTGAAGCCCGAGACCATGGCACGCCATCTCTTTCGTCCATCGCTACTGTCCAGGTGCAGGTTTCCGACATCAACGACAACGCCCCCATCTTCCACCAGTCAGAGTACAAGGCCACGGTGTCTGAAGATGGCCTTCCTGGATCTACTGTTCTAACCTTGGAGGCCATGGATGGAGACCTGTCCCGGGACAACTGTGGTTTTGATTTCGCCATTGCTAGTGGCAACTCAGGAAATGCATTCCAGATTGAGAGCAGTGTGCGCTTCTTGGAAGGAAGGGGTTTTCAGACAGTCGGCAGTCTAATCCTTGTGGAGGAGTTGGACTTTGAAGCTGTGCCCCGTTATAATCTGACTGTTGTGGTATCAGATCGTGGGATCCCTCAGCGGAGCTCCAGCGTACCTATCCTGATCAGCATCACAGACGCCAATGACAACCCTCCAGCTTTCAGCCGAGCAGAGTATAGTGTCGTCTTAAATGAGGGCGCAGCAGCTGGGACTGAGATCCTGCATCTATCTGCCACAGATCCAGACTCAGCTCCCAATGGAGAGGTGCAGTATTCCATAAGCTCAGGGGATGAGAAAAACCTTTTTCAGGTGGATCGGTGGACGGGGGCCTTGAGATTGCAGAGACCTCTGGACAGTGAGACCCAGTCATCACATCTGATTGTTGTCCAGGCCACTGATGGTCAAGGGAACTACGCTTTCGCCCCAGTCAGCGTAGAAGTAAAGGACATCAACGATAACCGACCATTCTTTCCCCTCAAACAAGTTACTGCAAGCATCAGGGAAAACCAACCCAAGAATGCCTTAGTCACCATTCTGCATGCAATCGACCGTGATAGAGGTGTTTTCGGACAGTTAAAATACTTCATGTTAGACAACCCTAAAGAAGGACGGGATATTTTCCTTGTCAACCAAACTTCTGGAGAAGTGCGGACACGCTCAGTTTTTGACTTTGAAAAGATAAACTCCTTCTACTTTGCTGTTGTTGCCATGGATGCTGGCAACTACTCTGCAACTGTCACAGTACAGGTTTATGTAACAGGGGAGGATGAATACGATCCTGTGTTCACCTCATCAGAGTTCTCATTCGAAGTGCCTGAGGGAGCGAAGAAAGGTCAGATTATTGGCAAAGTACAAGCCAAAGACGAGGATGGAGGCGTGGATGGTGTTGTCCTCTACTCGCTGTCAGAGAGTTCACCTTATTTTGAAGTTCACAAATCAACAGGAGAAATTTCCTTAAAGATGGACAGCCATAGCAGACATGTGAGCCGCTCCAAAAGAGAGGTGCGTCAAATGACACTAGATGTGACTGCCCACAGTCCACTGGAAACATCCCGCATAGCAGTGGCCAAAGTTGTACTTGATGTAACCCATACAAATTTTGGTCTCAACACAGACATGAACATGCTGCTTGTCAGTGTTATTGCTGTTTCACTTGGGACCATAGTCATATTAATAATAATTGCTGTGGCACTATTTTTTATCAAGTTAAGACGGCGGGAG
The DNA here is from genome assembly GCA_029814645.1 of Fowleria isostigma. Taxonomy (NCBI): domain Eukaryota; kingdom Metazoa; phylum Chordata; class Actinopteri; order Kurtiformes; family Apogonidae; genus Fowleria; species Fowleria isostigma. The sequence continues at coordinate 36,724,891 of JAPTGZ010000006.1, read as the reverse complement.
AAAGACCAAAAGACACATGGACGCACTCCAACATCGGGCACCATGATGCATCGATTCGAGGAAACAAAAATAGCAGCAAATGAAATCATTTACCATCAAGCCCTACCTGGATATACCACTGATCAAAGTGGAAACAATGCAGGTCCATATACCCGCGGAGGGTCTCTAGATCCTTCACACTCTAGTGGTCGTGGCTCTGCAGAGGCAGAAGCAGCAGAGGATGATGAGATCAGGATGATTAATGAATATCCTCGAGTGTCCAGTATCTCCTCCTCCATGCAGGAGCGAATCTCGGCTCGAGGCCCAGACTCCGGAATCCAGCAAGATGCAGACCAGCTGTCAGACGTGTCTTGTGAGCCTTCAATAGATGCCAGTCATTGGTTCAAGGGGAAGAAAATGGGCAGCCTAAATGGCACCCTCTTATCTGGTCAGGTACCAGTTTACAGGGATGAAGGAGGTGGCTACGTGGGTGTGGGACGAGGACTCAGCATCTCACACCCCAAGGACTACACTTTTCCAGAGGATGGAAAACCTGCTGTCGATGGCTCCCTGACAGCCATCGTAGCCAGTGACGAGGAGCTGAGGGGCAGCTACAACTGGGACTACCTTCTAAACTGGTGTCCCCAGTTTCAACCCTTAGCTAACGTTTTCACAGAAATAGCACGCTTAAAGGATGAAACTGCTCCTCCTCATCCTCGAAGGTCATTTCACAAAGCAAAGGCAGAGTCGAGAATTGACCCCCCACCTCTTATAACCTCCGTGGCCCACCCCGGGGCCAAAACTGTACCCCCAAAGCCCGCAATTGGGAGGACATTCCCACATCTGGCATCTTTACGGAGATCGCCCATCAGCGCTGAGGGATCCATCTCCTCAATTGCCATGTCTCCAAGTTTCTCCCCCTCTCTGTCTCCACTGGCAGCACGTTCTCCAGCGATCACACCCTTCAGTGTTTCTCAAGGCCCGTCAGCCTCTATAATCAGCACAACGGAACACAATCTAGAACACAGTGAGGAGGCAGAGCTAAGAATTTAAATTATAGAGTTGAACTGAACTAAAGCCGAGTCATTTCTGCCCCATATTTGTTCTACTGTATGACCACATGAGCTGCAACATCCACTGAGTCAATGCTGTTCTCATGTTTTCAGTCTAAATAGCCAAACGTGTAGTGCTTAATGAAAGCTGGCATTCATCATCAACAGGCCAAATGGACTATGCCTTTTTTTTTTTTTTTTTTTGAGAAACTCTTCTCCTGTTGATCAGTGTTAATTTGCACATTCAAATGGGGATTCACTTATGATGTCAATATTTTGTACAAAATCATTGTCTTTATTTTTATACTCACATGTGGCTCCTGAAAAGAAGTGGCATTAAATTGTCAAAAAGGTTGTTAAAACCTCAGAATATATTTCTATATTTGTATATTTGTAGCTTGTACTGTATACTTGTTTGTACTGTAAGTTGGTTTTATCTCATGTTATTCTTAACCTCGGTTTTAAATGAAGCTCTGCATTAATGCTTTATGAAGTGGGATTTTTCTAACAGATTATTGTAAATATTTATAGTGGGAGAGACATTCTTGCTCAAACAAATGAAACATCAGTTGGAATAGACTATTGTATGATCAGTTTTTTTAGGGTCCAGTGTTTGATCTCTCATCAAAAGGTGATCATGAATGTGAAATACTGAAAACTTGTCTTAGTCCTCAACACACGTTCCTTCATTTTCTGCAAAAGAAAATGAAACTTGACATCCAATGATCCTGTCCTTCAGGTACCCTGGCTTTAATTTATCACTACAAGCCTTACTGGTTCTCATTTTTCATTGTGGAACAAAAACTCCGGTGTTGGAAACCGCAGTGTAGCTATGTGGTACAGTAAATTGTTTGCTCCATCAGCAACCTAATCATTCCAGAGAATGTAAGCAGTTCTTGGTCATTTTTCTTTTCAGTACGGCTATAAAGTAACATCTTTACCCACTTTCTGTCGATATACATTTTGTTGTAAAAAAAAAATGGAAAAAAAAGAAACTTGTTTGAAAGTGTTATAATTGTTGCTTTGAAGCACTATAAATAATAGTGATTAAAGAAAAAGCCAACAAATGTTACATAAAAATGATAGACATATGAAAAATGTGTATTTATGAATGTTCAGCCCCACCAGAGAATGTTTCCTCAGCTAATGAAAAGAAATATACAGGACATGTTCAGCCATAATTTACATAATGCTTTGACAGTGATTCTTGTGCCATGAATGCGTTTTTTGAACATAATTATGTTTTGGCAGCCTTTACAAAGTCAAATAATTAGTCAGGCATTAGGTATTTGTAAAAGTCACTGCTCTGCCAAGACAAGAACTAAGTACATCCTTCCATTTATTTAGAAGGAATCATGTTTTAAACCTGTGATAACATTATGTTAAACAATACTAACATTTTTTAGTATTCTAATTTATTATATGGTAGATATCAGAAGTTGAGGGGTTTTATTAAATTATTTACAGGGATGTAATTTTGACCATGGCCAAATATATATGAACACTACCTACGTGATAGACTGAAGGTACCTTATTGTGTGTATTATTTTCTATTGAACAGTGTTACCTGCCTCTTATGTTTCATTTCCAACTGTGCATATTATGGTGCCATAGAGAAGAGAAAGTTCTCCATGTGTTCACACATTTCATTAGTCCTGTCCAGAGAAATGTTTTGAGCAAAGTGCCTGATTAAAGTACTTCTGTGAACACAGTTCCACCTCTGTCGCCTTTTCTGCTTTCTGTTGCCTTCTCAGTACTTTTACATGCTAATGTATGGAAATGAATTAGTAAGTACAGTAATTAAGTAAAAATGTACCATTAAGCAGCCGGAGGAAAATGTACTGCTTTAGAAAAAAACTATTACAATAATTTCAGGCTCATTTTAGTCTCGATTTGTCTGATATGTTTCTGACATTTTTTTCTGCTAAAAACTTACCAGGAAAATAGGTGAATTAGGATTATTTGAGCTCTTAAGGGGAAACTTTAACCCTTTATAGTTCACTCATAGAAATACTCTGAAATTCAACATTTCAACCTTAATGTGTTACTGGAGAACATTACAACTTTATTACTTTAGTGAAATTGTTCCAAATATTTTACTGTCATATAGAAAATCAATGTCAATGAAGTTATCGTATTTGGTCCCTAAATGGCCAAAAAATAATAATAATTAAAAAATCCAAATGTAAAAATAAAAAAATACAAGAAAAACACATGTATTGTGAAAGGAACATGTATTTCAGAAAATTGAGACATTTTTGAACATTAAAACAACACAATTACTGATCCAGACACCTGTCAACACACATTATCCCTCTGAGCATCAATCAATCAATCATTATTTATATAGCATTTTTTATACCATAAAATGCAGCACAAAGTGCTTTACATATAAAAATCAGTACAGTACCCGCACACACATACACACCACACATACACCACACACACACACACACACACACACACACACACACACACAGATGCTCTGACCCCTCCCACCATTATGATATAGATGGTGATAAATTACATAAGAAAGATTAAATGTTCATTCATTTTCTGAATCTGTTTTATCCTCACTAGGGTCACATGGAGCCTATCCCAGCTACTTAACCCTCTCAGGGCCAAATTAAGGGCGAAGGCGGGGTACACATTTTGCCAGTTCATCACAGGGTGACATATAGAGACAAACAACCACTCTAACATCCACACCTATGGACAATTTAGATTAACCTATTAGTGCATGCCTTTGGATGGCAGGAGGAAACCGGAGTACCTGGAGAAACCCCATGGGGAGAACATGCAAACTCCACACAGAAAGGGCCCACCCATCGACTGGTGTTGGAATCAAACCCAAGACCTTCTTGCTGTGAGGCACGAGTGCTAACCACTGCACTATCGTGTCACTCCAAAAAAGATTAAATAGAGAAATATTAATTTGGGAACTAACACAAAAGTGGGGCTGGGTCTTTAAGGGTTTACACAGAGTGAAATAAAATGTTAAATATAATATTCATTTTAAGGGTGGGTAATACTGGGAATTTCAGTATCAATCCGATACAAAGTAATTACGGGGCTGGTATCGCCAGTACCGATACTCTTTACTTGAAATGTCATGATCTTTGAATTATTTTATGATTTTACCTTGGTATCGACACTATGGATGTTTAGATCAATATGCTCAGCCCTAACTGATATGCATCACTTTCATCTGCAGGGAGAAAAAGAAGCCATTAGCAACACCGTCTTAAGTTTACCGAAGCATCTCCTCCAAGTCCCAAGCATAACTCCTGACTCATCTATTTTCACCAGGGAATGTTGTGAGGCAAAAAATACCTGAAACATATCAGGAAAAGCAACGCACTCCACACATGGCTGAAACAAGAATCAGTTTTGTTTTCCAGGCTGTAGAAGTGTGAGATTTGAGGAATATATCTTTCCCCTGAGTCACGGGTCTAATTTATTCTGTAAATAAAAAGCTGTATGATGTACTGAAACGTTCCCAAAATAAGCTATGTAGGAAGTATAAGAAAAATATTTAAAAAATCACCAACTCTGTCTTTCATTAACTCGGATAATTAAAAGATCACGTCCCCCTGATGGTTCCACTGTTGTAAGCATCTCACAGTTTCAGAGCGTTTTATCTTCCTCATGCAATATTCAAAGATGTTATGTTTAGAACACAAGGACCCAATGAATATTTTAGGACGATTTTAGTGTTTTCCTTTTAAACTATCACGATGTTTTGCACAACGTTTTGTAGAATATAATTGATGCTCTGCCATTCATTGATCTGTTTGACTTTGACGCCTTCAGACGGTACGAACTGCCAATAAATCTTTTACCTTGAATAAACTGTGCAACACAAACACCCTGAAGTAAAAAAGATAAATAGATGAAGACAGCCTCCGAAAGCTTTTGTCCTGTAGTCATCTGAGAACATTTCTTGAATAGATTTGATTAATGGAGGCCATTAAATGTCATTTAGAACTTGATGGACTTGTATGAAGCAACACACTCACAAATACAGAAATCTGATGGCTTCACAGATGCCCTAAAACTGTACTGAATACAGACATGAACACAAATAGACAGTTGTCTGGTAGAATAAATAGTCTTTCTCCAGCTTTCAGACAGATGAAGACAGAGCACAAGTCTTTAAAATAACATGCAAATGGGACGAAACCTTAAATGGTTGCACATGAAATCCTCTAATCGGCATTATTCCATTGTATTATTGTTTCGTTTAAATAATGTCACATAAATCCTACTCTTGCGTTCTATTGCTCAACCAATTATCCTGTCAAAATATCCTTTTACATTATATTTTTACAGCTCAGAAATCATTTATCACTGACCACACCAAACCCCAGGTCAATTCTCTGTGCAAATAATTTTCTCTCAATAATCCTAACCTCTGTTATTTTCTGTGCACTTATCAACTCGGATACTTTCATATTTTGATGTCTCGCCATGAAAAACAAAACTGTTACAACTTGGTCATTTTTTTTTCTGATCAGCCCCAAACTTGACATGGTTGATAATAGGCCCACCCTGAACAAAATGACGTAATAATATTGAATCTGACAAATAGCGCCATCTAGTGATAACAGGAAATAACCTCGTTTAACATTCTGATGTACTATTCCTGACAGATTGAACATATCCAAGTGGAATTCAATCAGACAAGCCTTAACAAGTTGATGATACTATGTATAAAATTTGGTGACCTTACGTGATATGATGTCATCATGGCGGTGCCACCAGCTGTGATGCGTCGTCATGAGTGAACAAATTGTTCTAACTCAGCTTTGCCTCATCCAATCTGCATCAAATTGATTTCATTTCATTTTATTATTTCGAGCTTGTGCACTCCATGTACCATAATTAGTATATAACATTTCATTATATGTACACGGATATACATGAATATATGTAAAGAAACACTATATAGAGAAATATACATCAAGAAGTATACATAAACAAATATACATATGAAAATATATATAAAGAAATATAAATAGAGAAATTTACAAAAAGACTTATACATGGAGACACTGGTTGTAAGCATTGTGTGTAGACAATATACATAATGCATACATTTATATGGCAATTCACTAACCCTAGTGGCCCGAAACGAAGTGAGAAGATGTATGGTTGCAATTTTATCGGAGAAATTAGATATAAACATGCATTAATACACCAAAACTAACTTTAACACAATGTACAGATCACAAATGTACCCAATAAAGAGAAAACAATAGCAATTCAACACAACAGATTATAAGCACTGAAATGAGTAATATAAAAGAAAAGTCCCACCCTCAACACAACAGAATGGATGTGGCACATGGACGAGTGAAACTCACTCAATAGCGCCCCCTAAAGCCCACTGCTCCCGGCTGTTTTCACCAATCTACAGCATGTTTGGTACACATGTTTATCTCATGGAGATTTACAAAAATGTCCATTGGATCCATGATGTTGGACCAACAGGAAGTTCACTATTTTGAATGTTGCAGACACCTATTTGTGGACAATGGAATTCACATGTACGTTAATACAGCAACGTTCTTGGTCACGTCAGACCTCCAGTCCTCTGTATTCCTGCATTTGCAAAACCTCTTGACCATGACCGGTGTTGTGCTAGTTACTGAAAAAAAGTAACTAGTTATTGTTATTAGTTACTTCATTCAAAAAGTAACTCAGTTACTTTGTTGATTACTTACACCAAAAAGTAATGTGTTACCATTAGAAGTAACTTTTGCATTACTTTTTTAAAAGAACATTCTTAAAAATGCACCCATTAGTGTCCTTAAGCTCGGCTTCCATTTGTGAATACTCCTTATCAAGTGCCAGTAGTTGTAAACATTTTTATCCATTTGCCGTGTGCCACTTGGACATGTTATTAAACCAATGAGTTCCTGACAGCGGGTGATTCCATAGTAGAAACTGGCAGCATGTTCTCAACCATGAGATGTGGGATGGATTTGTTGATCTGTCCCTGGCTGACAGTCCTGTTAAATCTAACTGCTGTTGTTTAGGTGGTGGTACTTGCTTCATTTCTCGTGTGTCCACAGATGCCGGTTAGCCTCAGCTAGTTTCATGGATGCGTTGCTGTTTGTTGCAGTAGACAGGAGCTTTAATCCAGAAACACTTGACTAGAATGTTCTTCTCTTTGTGCTCGACTAATAATAGTGAGTGTATTTTCACGCTGAGAAACGCTTTGATTCGCCATCACTGCACAGCTGTAAAAAACATCAACACCCACAATGCATCACCGCTGTAAACAGGAAGTAACACTCTGTTTCTTCTTTGTCTTTAAGTTCTGCAGGCTAGATGCCTTGCATACCAAAATTGATCAATTTAGCTAGTAACGAATAAAAGCACCATACAGTAACGGTAACGGAGTTACTTTATTTAAAGAGTAACGCATTACAGTATTAGTTACTGACAAAAGTAACGGTGTTACAGTAACGCATTACTACCCAACACTGACCATGACCCACCCCTGAGTTGCGTGGGTCTGCGAAGGCCCGTCATAACTGCTCGCAGTCTTGTTTCTTTCTTTTTGCTAACTGCCCTCAGTGTCTATTCTCCAAATAACACATACAGTACAACAGCTTAGTGAGACTGAGGCAATGCAGGAATGAGAAATTTATGTATTTGCAGTCACTTTTCAAACATCTGGCGGCCCATAAATTTTAGAATGACAGTTGTTTTTGTTAAAATATCAAAAGGAATCAAGACATAAACTAAATGAAATAACATGAGTGATAGTTGGGGTTTTTCAGTGTAAAAGTGCATTGTCAGGGCTTATCTAAACATTAATGAGGCATTGCTTTTTAGCATCTACGTAATTCCATCATCATGGGAATTTGTTGCATCACCCTCATGTTTGCCCGAGGCTGGACAAGACTCCCGCCGCCTGATGAAACTGAGCTGAAACTGTACCAGGGGTGTTCTGTCCGCTCCAAGTCCTGCCTCTGACTGCTTTACGGAGCTGAAACCCAAACCCTGCGGTATTCACAGCAATTACACACATGCTCACGCACACAAACAGAGGTGAACTCATGTGTATTCTGTCTCGGCGCTGGAAAGATGGGCGGAGCTGGCTGACTCTGACAACCCATTGATAATACAGTCAGTCCAATGTCATAGCGGACTCAGACGAGGAGATGAATGCTGGGACTCAAACCAAGCACCTTGGATCTGAGGCCAGTATATACACAACAGAACTCAGATGATATGAGCAAGAGTTCAAAAGCCAAGTCATTACTCAAAACTTAAATTAAAGGCTGTGGGTAAACCAAACGAAATATATAATTTTCCCTTCAACACAGAGTGGATACACAGGAGGCTTTTCTGTTAACATGCAATCTTCAGTCTCAGAGTGCCCTTTCACTGACATATTGTGTCTGTGTCTCTTACAGAGTTGTAAGTGGTGTTATAGATATATGACAAAAAACATTACCGAATTCATTTTGCTGTGGGGGTAACTAAGTAAATATCTCTTCGCATAAAGCCACAGCCTCCCTCTGAGGCAAATAAATCAAACATATGCTCATAATACCGACAGATATTATCAAAAAGCCTACAGTTCTTCCCTTACCAGGATTCAAAGAGTGTTTTTTTTTTGTTGTTGCTGTTTTTTTTGTTTAATAGAATCTCCCTCTTGCCCCATTTTCTAACTATCTTTAGTATATTTTTTTCAAGTACATGGTTACCAGAAAGTCTTCTTGAAGGTAAAGGGGCACTATATAATACTTTTGGAGTTCTCTTTAGAGGGTAACATCCTTGACATTTTTGCTGTTTTCAGTCCCAAAATCAATGTTACCATAACACCCCTTGGCATTTTTACAGAGAGATTCTTCTAAATATCAAATATACAATTAAGTAAAATTGATTTATTGATTAACTGATTGGTTTATTTCAGGCTTGTACAAATCATACACAATACAGCTTCAATTTACCATGACAGAAATAACATAACAACCACATGTTATATACAATACATTTCATTATGTTCACACATCACATACAAAACACAAATGTACCAAATAACAAAAAAAAAAACCCAATAAAACACAACTATAGACACCAAAAAGAAATAAAATGCATTTCATTATGTGTACACAAATATATTTGAGTAATATACTCTCAATATATGCAATGTACACTCCATATAAATACTGCTTCTATTGACAATGACAAAAATAAGATAACATCCACATATTATGTACATTTCCTTATGTGGACACAAATATAATGTAGACATTTGTTCAAAAACTTCATTAGCATACCAAGCTAACTTTGACACACATAGAAAACTTAAGTGTACCTAATAAAAAGAAAAATAC
>JAPTGZ010000006.1:36397856-36410850 GCA_029814645.1 Fowleria isostigma | reverse complement strand
AGCTAGGCTGTAGAATACTCATCTTAGCTGATGGGACTGTTGTCTGTTGTCATGGTGACAGTTGGACCAGCGGGTCCACACTGTGTTGTTGGATATATTTCCTATAGTGACGTCCAGGTGGTTGTGTTCAGAGGTGGAGGCTCAGACAAATAATGGTGTCGTTGAACTCAACGCTGTGTACCAGAGAAGAGCAGACTGACCGGCGACTGTCACTTCCAAACAACGAGCAGCAAAACCAACTGTTAGTATGTTAAAGCAACATGTTAGTAACCTGACTCCCACATACGTACAATTACCCAGAACACAGGCAGAAAAAACACTAAAACACTATATAATTTTCCGGTGAACAGCGGTAGACAGTCTGACCAGCGTCCACTTCAGCAGTCCCATTAGCATTAGTGCTAGCTGCTCCGTGGGCATTCACAGTGGTGTATTCTGTTGTTCTAGTGCTTTTATTCTGAAGGACAGTTTAGTATTTCGGCCCTGACGTCAACATTCAACTCTGAACTCAGACATTTCAGTCTCGCCTTAAACAGCCCTTAGTTTGTGACTGAAACGATGTTTAAAATAAAACAGAGACGTCAAAGAGCTAGCCGTGTGGCTAATGCGTTAGCATTTACTAAATGTTTGACTGATACCAACAGACACTCCAGTCCAATCCCCTGTTCCAGTTCATATGAATGAAGAACACAGTCATTGTGTAGATGAACAGGGACAACTCCACATCTGTTCATTTCTTTAACTCCTTCGTTCTCTCCATTGTTAAATCAATGCTAACGTTTATCGGTGTTTTAGTCTGTGCCCTGTCACTCTCCTGTTTATTTTTCTTCTGTCCCTTTTCCCCAAAAAAGATGAGGCTTATACTCCGGTGCGACTTATAGTCCGAGAAATACGGTATTGTTACTAGTTCTATATATGGTTTATTATTGTGTCTCTGTGTGTTGTTTCTTTTTCCAGTAGCTACAATCATCGCTGCTTTGACAAACTTCTGAAAAAAAACATATGTATTTAAATAAAACAATAAAACAAAGAAAAAAAAATTTAAAAATCTGAATTACAAAGTTTTAAAAAAATCAAAATGTAAAAAATTAAAATGTTTAAAATCTTTAAAAATAAATGTTTAAAAATAAATAAAAAAAGTTAAAAATAAAAAAGTGATTTTTTGATAAATAAAAAGAAAAAAATACTAAATGAAAAATAAAAAGGAAAAGAAAGAAAAAATAATAATCCTATTGGTTGTCGTAGTATGGGTGGTGTTCACCTCCACCTGTCACAGTATCTGTTACATTTAAAAACTGACCCCCTATTAATGGTCGTCAAATCACGTCTATAGTGAAATAACAGATGTGTCAAAACTGAATATTAGGAGTACAGAGGGGAGAGTCGTCAAATGTTGTCTTTATGGGGGAAAGAGTTAAACCCTAAGACTAGAATGGTCTGTCTGGACTTTTCTTATTTTGACTATAAAAGGTTCGGAAATATGCTATAAGTAAATCCTTTTGCCTATTTTTCCAGAACACTAACAACATTTAAATTTACTGCATGTTATAATGCTGTTAAAATGGCTTCTTCTCCAGCTTCTAGTACAGGTGTGAGTGAAATTACCATAATGACTCAGTAAAGTCTGTAAAGTGCAATGTCTAAAGCTTCAGAAACCCCTGGAATTTTTCCAAATGCACAAAATTGAAAGAGTTACAGCCATCCAAACTACATATATGCAGCGATGACATGGCAAGTTTTAAAGAGTCAAGACAGCAGGCTATGTTGGAGAAAGAATTACTGTGTTCAAGCAACACCAGACAATATCTAACATGGCTTTGAAACAGTGAAGTGAACACATCTAATGTGTATTAATTTCTTCCTTTGTGTTTGGGGTGAAACCCTCCACCGAAGACACACAATTCATTTTTGCCAATTTAAGTCGGTGGGTTTCAGAGATGATGAGCCTCTGTTTTCTGTTACAGTCACTGTTGGAGACCTGAGACTTGGATGTTTTTGAGCTCCGATTTTGATTGAATACTGCAATGTGATCAAGTTTGGATTAGTGCTGCAAAAATTAATTGATTAGATCATTCCAAATTGAATCGTAAAAGAGTTGGCAACGAACCCAGCAGTCGATTTATTAGGTCTTGAGCATGTTAGTATTGAGGCATGCCTGTGCGCTGTGTAGTGTAACAGAGGAAAACACAGAGCAGCATGGCTGAGGCTTCAGATGTCAGTATCCTGTCGAGCCACCTGTTTGGCCGAAATGTAGTACGCGATAACAGGTTGAATAGGGGGAAAAAATGGCCAAAATTGGTGCAGTATGTTTCAGGCAAATGAAGCTGCTAATGCCGCTGGGAATGTCATATAAACATTAGCTTAACATAGCCTACTGTGGTTATGTGATTACTTTAGCCCACTAGCTAGTCAGACACTATTGTAATTCTAACATCTCCATTTGTCAGGCTGCCAGGGGCTCGTTTCTGCTCTCCTTTGTTAAATCATTAAGCCCAGCGCAATGCAACACAACAGAAAAAGTATCCATTTAATGCATTTTGTGCTATCCCATTTCTGGGTTAGCTGGCTAAAAGTCTGCGCTTGTTAAGTGGTGTGCTCCACAGCTGAATCTAATATGGAGCTTGGAGGTCCCTGTTAGAATAAAGATATGTTCTTGTAGCTTAATTTCACTTTATTTCTGTCATGTATTTTCTTTAAAATATTATTTTCTTTGAAATAATAAGATATTTATCAGAAGTTTGACAATATCTTTGATGATAAAGTTTTTCCGCTGGACATTTTGCATCAACAGAAACTAATTGTGTGAAGAGTGAGCTACTCACTGAATTTTATTCTCTGCATCAATTTATAGATAGATATTGATTACTACAGGATAAAGTACGAGGACAGAGTGAGTGGCTTTGAGAAATGAATGAATAAATGAATGAATGAGTGATGTGGGGGCAAAGCCGTGAACCGGTGTGTGCCCGTAATGCTAGATGCACAGCAGTTCAGTTTAATTTATTGAGCCCAATATCACAAAATATCACAAAAAAGTCACCACACAGGCCTTTACAGAAATTTTTGAATTGATAAAAAAAAATAGAATAAAGATATAGTTGTAACCAGGACTGACGGATATCCATTTGCTGATGTAACTCCAGTCTGCATGGATGCAGTAGGATGAAGGTACCTGCAGACAGCTCAGAGGTACATCTAACCAGATGAGAGTGAGGAGGTCCAGTCAGACAGGTGAGGATAAGGGAGGAGGTCATAGATATCCTATAATAATTTGTCATTCTAACCATAATGCTGACAGATAAACAGAAACGGTGGGAGAGGAGTTATTCCTTCTTGGTCAAATAGTAAATGCACCCTTGAGCAGATAGTTCAGAGCAAATAGTGAGTTAACGATGGTTTCGCGAACACAACAAACCCTGAAACGGATTTTGCATTCATTCAGCCTCTGCATTCGTTGACCCATTGTTAGCTCACTATTTGCATTGAACAGTGCATTTACGTGAGCATTCACTATTCAACACGGAAACAAGGCCCAGACTAATGTTACCTATTGTTGACTGGAACTAAAACATATGACGCTAGGTTGATAGCCTATAACAGGGGTGGCCAACCAGTCAGAGGCTAAGAGCCATATTTTTTAGTGTGTTACAGCGAAGAGCCACATTGTACACATGGGCACACATGAACTGCCCACATCCCTTCCCCTATAATAACTATGATAGCTTTTAGAAACAAACTAAATTTTAATTGATCAACCTACGAGGTTGGACACATTACATTATGAATGATGACTCACGCGTATTTCACTGTGCGTCTTCATCCTGTCTCTGCTGTAGCATCTTACCATGGTCTTGTTGTGGATAGTTCCAACCCTTTTTACATCCTTGTTCATATTTATTGCTGCTGTTGTCCTTATGTTATTTTCCCTCCTTCTTTATGTAATGAACCAAACATTCATGTGTTCCGTAATGGCACCTACAGCTGCAGAACTTCTCCCTTTCTTCAGTCTGTCCAGGCCTGTTTCATAAAACAGGTTTAAACTCTGAGTCTGTTAACCCTGAGTTTCCCTCAGAGTTTCCCTCATTTCAGGGTAAATGTCAGTTTTTTGTATAATATCAGAGATGCAGACACTTGAGTAACTGTATGAGGGCAGTCATAAACTGTGCGTCATTAATCATTCATCTGTAATATTATTGTGATTCAAACGACTACATTTAAACTTATGCATTGACCCAATGTTCTCCACAGCGTCTCCCTCTCTTTTGCAGCTGCTTCGTGTTGCGCTGTTTTCTAAAAACATGTTCAAATTCGCCATACGAGTGCATTCAAATTTCCAGTTCTAGCGGTGAAAAACGCAGCCGTCCGCTTTCCCGTTGCCATGGTGACTCGTCGAATCGGAGCTCCATTGATGCGGTTCTATCTCAGAGTAAATCAACTCAAAGTGAGGGTTAGACGCAGAGTTTGATGAAACTGCTTGGTGAAATGGACCCTGGAGACACGGCACTGAGGAGAGTGATTGACAATCAGGATGCAGAGCACAATGCCTGTTCATACGCTGTAAAAAAAAAATAAAAAAATCAGCATGACCTTAAGAGCTGCATAAAACTGGGCAAAGAGCCGCATGCGGCTAGGGAGCCGTGGGTTGGCCACCCCTGGCCTATAACCAGAGCTGGCCGAAGACTATAGCTTGCTAGTCTGTAGTCATAACAAGTCTAGATAGCGGGCTAGAGCTCGCCAACTGAGCCCAAAACCATTGTGGGGATGTAACTTGTCTACAAATTGAGTCTTGTGATTATCCGCTGAATCAATTAGTTATTAAAATCTAGAGATCAATCAACTATTAAAATCATTGTTAGTGGCAGCCCGAGTTTGGATCATTTATCTCCTGCTATAAAAATACCTTAAAGCAGACAATTAGCCTACGGATATACCATTTATATTATGTATGTTATAGTTTGGTCATAACCCAAAAGATTATGAAAGAAGGAAAAAAAAAAAGTCAGTAAATGTAATAAAGTCAATAGTTAATACTGTGGTTAGTTCGCTGCAGAATTCCAGTCAAGTGAAAAGTCCTCGTTGCCACACAGTAACTATGACTTCAACATAAAAAGCTTCTCTAGAGTCAGTTTTTGCAGCATCCTATCTGAGATTCTTAGAAACAGGAGCACCTCTTTATTGGAGATATAAAGGACTGTAAGGTAATAAAAAGAATGATTCTTATTTTTGTCACCTCATAAAAAATTCATCTAAATTTTACACAATCGTCTGTTGACCTCCTGACACTTTCCAACTCAATTAAGATCCAAGGATAGGGACTGAGGTATTGAAAGAACACTACAAGGTGATGACAAGACTTTGGATTAATTAGATAAGGAAGGTAATTTCTCTAAGGGTGAAGGAAAAGACAATCTCGGCGAATACTGAAGATTACATTCTTTAGGCGTTAACATGACTCATGTCTCGGGGTCTTTGAGCTGGGACCAGATTCTTATCTGTTTGAATGGAGTCCTGTGGGAAAAGAGGCTCAGTTCCTTGAATAAACAATGTTTTTCTGAGAACAGCTGGTTTCATAACAGTTGATAAGGAGTTTTCTGCGAGTAGGTGTAGAAAGACGTTGAAGAATGAGGAACACTCTGAAGAGTCTGTGGATGCGTTATACAGGGAACATTTATTTTAACGACCTTGTGAGAACAGAGGTTGCACAATACAGGAAACTGAATAATCTAAGTCTGAATGCACTTCACATTGTACAAACCTTAAATACAGCAAAAATCAGAATTCATTCATTGGATGAAGGATAGAATGAGCATGTCTCTCCATGATTATGTAGTGTAAATACATCTTATGTTATTCAATAAAGGTTAAAGGTTAAGGTTAACTCCCTTTATCACCTTTCCCTTTATTAGGGTAATTTGGTCTCTGCATTTTACCCTTACTAGCCCGCTCACCTACCCACCCACACAGTACTTAACATTAGCATTAGCAGTTAGTCCATAAGCTGCCACTGAAGGTGCTCAGGGACCAATGCCAGTCCTTCATCAGCGCTATAGTCATGGGCACTGAAAGGAGAATTAACCTTTATGTTTCTTTTTATTTATTTATGGATTTTCAACAGCAAAACATGGATGCATCATAGACAGGTTTCTGTGCAATGTCATTGCAGACGCTAGTATTGTTTGTATCTATGTAATCTGCCTACACAGTGTGTTCATTTTGATGTCCTTCGTAACATAAGTCCCCATCTCAACTTAGAGATAAACGTAAATATGTAAATACCAAAAGACATCTGGAATATGAACAGGAGACACATAGTATTTACAGAAATTCCAGATGTTGCAAAGCAAAAATAAATAATGTAACATTAAATAAATTATATTAATTAAAAATGAAATAGCAAAATAAAATATGTACAACATCTACAGTTATCCAGATGATGATTGGTGATATGGTATTAAAATCTAAATTCATGATAAAGTGCTCATTTATAAGGTTCTATGTATTTCAGAAAAGGCTGCCATACTTTATAGAATTTTGTGGTTGATCCTGCTAAAATACATCTCATCTTCTCTATATGTAAAAACCTCATGATGACTGCAATGATCATGTGTGGGAGGAGTTTCCAGATTCCACCTCAAAAGTATAAGTTGTCATGCAAGTACAGATGCAAATGCAACCTATATGCTTAATGTAGTGGTAAACCACAAGACCCAAAGGAATCACATGCAATGTAAAGTCAAACTGAAAACATAAAGGAGTCAAAATGCAAACCTTCTTTCTATGAAGCAGAAGTACGAACCGCAACACCACCGTGCCACCATCTTAAATGCCAAACCTCAGGGAAACTCAGTAAATGATGTGCATAGTTTAATTTATGGCCCTAGCTGCAGGCATATTGTCTGCAGATTCAAGTTCAGGACAGAATGCAACACAAAGTGTTAAAACAGCTGCACACCATGACTTATGCCATGACCTTAAAAGAAGAGATGGCTGAGGCCACGTGTTCAGTTCCTCTAACAACAATCAGACATCCCCAGAGGGCTCAAGTAATGAAGTACAAATACTTTGTTATTTTACTTAAAGGAGTCATATTTTGCTAAACCCACTTTTATTCGGCTTTGGTTCATTTATTTGTGTATGTGGACTGTAACAGTTCATAAAGTTTGCATATGAACCCTCCAGGTAATGCAGAGCTTTCTTTATATTAATTTTGGCAAAACTGAGTGGATTTCTACAACCCATTTTAATTCCTTCTTAATCCATTTCATTTAGTTTCAACTAGTTACATCACAACATTTGCACATATAAGATCAAGACTTCCAATGAAATTTCTCTGAGCACGACATGGTTCGTCAGCAGCAGCGGTTTTAGGCCATACTGAATATATGTCCAAACTTGGAGCCTGTTACCTAAAATATTCAGTTGTTGGTTCTATTAACAAACAAGTAGCTGAAAAGGACAGATCAGCACAGTCAACAATCTGGAAGGGGTGTGAAGTGGCTCATTTGCATTTAAAGGGCCAGTGGTCCAAATGACTTTTCTTGTGTCATTACTTAAGCCACTTTTTAAAATTAGTGGGTCAGTGTGTTTTAAAAACCTGTGTCGACCCTTCAACAATTGGCATTTGGCCTTTCTCCATTGACCAAAAAAAGCTGAGTCTGTGACCCTCGCTGGCAAGCCGCATGGCCTTCGCTTCCCCCTCTGTGCGTCTGGTGACATCACCACACTGGGATCGCGTTGATGATGATATCACAAGTGCAACAGAATTCGAGGAAGTAAACAATAGAGAGCAACATGGAAGCAAGTCAGGCGCTGGTCAGTGTCCTTTCTTTTTTGTCCGTCCTCAAAATGGTCGTTCACAAATCTCGTTACCTTGCCAATGCTGCGACATGTTTCTTAATCCAGTCATGATTCGAATGCAGAGCTTTGTAGTGGCATGTGATATGACGCAACTGGGTTGTATCTTATATCACACGCTCTACGTCATCACGTAAACTAGCGGGTTGACCCGCACTTGGCGTTCCCATTGCATGCCGATCAGAGCCGATTGAAGGCGATTTTAACCTGTGTCGTTTGCTGAGTCGTTTGGCGCAGGTCGGTGCGCCTTTTCCACTGTCACCAAAAGCCAATTGTTTGTGGGTTTAAACAGATTTTTTGGCCAATGGGAAAGGGGTATTAGAAATAATATTGAATTAATGAAGAATTCAAACCCAAGCATTGCATTTACAGTTTATGTAGGCCACAAGGAAATGTTTTAAAATGCATAATTTCATTTAAAAAAAAAAAAAAGCTAAATATCACTTGTTTAAGTAAAAAATTTGGTTATCTATACTTTACTGGAGTAATTATTTTTCAGCTGACTTTTTACTTTTACTACTTACAGTTTCAAGAAATCCTCTGTACTTTCCCTCTGGCGGCTGTAAGTAATGTGTTCTCCTTGGTCTTGTTGGTCAGTGTGAAATAACATTTAAGATCAAGTGAAATTATATATTTAAATATATACAAGTCACACCTGAGTGCAAGATGGAGGACCAGCCAAACTATGAAAAAAAAGTGAGACATAATTTGGAAAATATGGTACCATTTTGACACCCCATTGGTTTGTATCCATCCATCTACCTGTCTGTTTGCACTATTCCAGTACTTATATTCAAATGGTCGTCATATCTTCCACTCCATAAAACACATGTACACATTAGGGATGTAAACAATTAATCTCCTATTGATTAACTGACAGTAAGAATTTGCTCGATTGAAGTACAGTGATTGTCAGTTTATTGCCATGCTGTGATGTGACGACTGAGATAGCCGGTCATCAAACTGGATCGTGGCATCACTGGGTTGGAATAGCTTTCAGGCAGGGGTGGGGGTGGGCACCTCTGGCCCTTGACAGCCAGTATCCTGCATGTTTTAGATATTTCCCTCTTTCAGCACACCAGGTTTAATTAATAATCAGCTCTTCATGCAGCTCTGCAGAAGCCTGATAATGATGTAATGGCTCCCAGGTGTGTGGAAGAGGGAAATATCTAAAATGTGCAGGACAGCAGCTCTTGAGGACCAGGACTGTCCACCTCTGCTTTGGGGCATGGTAGAGACAACACAGACAGACCGTCTGATTGTCCTACATGCTGCGAGTCGTCTCACTGTGGGAGCAGTACACCCGACAGCTAGAAGACGCCCAAATCCGCGCACATATATGGGGTCGGTATCGGTATCCTGGGGTACTGTAAAGGGGGGGGGTAACCATGACAAATTCATGCCAAGTGGATATAAGTTAGAAGTTGTGAGTCAGAGAAGCCAGGAGGCAGACTTCTCTCCTCCCACCCCCATATATGAACCTCCTCTGTGCTGAAATCTGGCACCATGATGTAGGTAGTGTTGCAAAGTCAGAAATGCCCATTTGTTCTAAACCGTCCCTCTTCAGATCCATTTACTTTAGTGTAGATCGATCGAGTAGATCACAGGTGTCAAGCTCCAGTTCTCGAGGGCTGGTGTCCCGCATGTTTTAGATATTTCCCCCTTCCAGCACACCTGGTTCAATTAAAAATTAGCTCATCATCCAGCTCTGCAGAAGCCCGATAACGACTGTCAGGTGTGTAATATTTAATTTCTGTGCAGAATTTATTTAGTTATACTCTATAAATGTCATTGTCTGGACTGTATCCCTAATGGTACAACAAATCAGTCATTAAAAAATATGACATGTTTTTTTCATGAATATAAATAATATTTTGCTTTCATTCTTGTAGACCCTATTGAAGCAGAATTTTAGGTTCTCAGGAAAATCACCACACATCAATTAATTGTGAGTCGATTGACAAGGTCAGCTAACTAATGAATGAATCAATAATCCCAGTACACATATATAGTTCTTTAATACATTTGGATTGGATAAAAATGTGTTCATTTTCAGTGGGAATATACAGGTAACAGGTGTTATATTTCTACAAATCACGTGACCTCAAAAACAGGTCACAGATAGAGACACTAACAAAAAAAAAAACAACTCACAAAAAATGAAAAAAACTAAAGGCCATGGTGTTCTAAAGGGGGTGTGGAAATAAAATCCCCACAGCCACCCACTAATTCTACCAAAATGGTAGACAAACTAACAGTTTGGCCTCAACAAAACAAATAGTCATTTGCTAGGGGTAAACTTAAAGGCATCAGCAACTCAAAAACAAATACCCAACACCCTCTTTTCCCCACACCATGCACACTTGTAAATGTTGTCACAAAAGGAGACCACTAATGGTGTTGACTCTCTCATTGTCACACCCCAAATGACAGTGGATCGTCCTTTTATAAACGAGCCTGGCTGACAAATCCAGGTGGGTGTAACGAAATGCTTTCAATGACAGGCTTGTTTGGAGCAATGGAGGTCAAAGGCTGCCTCTATCCATAACACAGGCAGAACAGGTGGCCTAGTGCATCCCACATTCTTTAAAATTTAAAATCTAACCTTATATTCATTATGGCCTTTAGAATAATGTTTTTAGGGGAGGTGAGGTTGTGCACTATAGGCCCCTGTGGTACCACCTAAGCTTTTGTCCTATTTTTTTTTCCCCTTTACATTTACTTTTATACTTTTAGTAGTTTTGAAGCCAATACTTTTCCACTTTTACTTAGATAAAAAGCTTGAGTTGATACTTTAGCTTCTACAGAAGTCTTTTTAAACCCTAGTATCTATACTTCTACCTGAGGAATGAATGCGAATACTTTTGACAGCTCTTGACATTCCCTGTGATGATCTTTAACACGTTTACCACAAGATCTAAAAGGAACAAAAATGGTCATTTTGTGAGCAAGTGTTAGCTTAAGGCAGTGTTTCTCGGGGGGTGCATGGGATCATTCCTGGGTGCTTTTTTTCCCCCTTCAACTTAGAACATATAGCAGGTGAATTTAATGGTTTGTTACCAAGATTTGTTTGTTTTTTAAGAAAGTAATTTTTACTGTCGTAGTTGTAAGACAATTGCACATTTCCTACTTTTATTTGGACAAATATTGCCTCAGGGAGCACTCTGGTTGAGTTTATTTGTATTGTCCAAGTAAAAATCTAAGTTAGTTATAATTTGCACTACAAATATTCAAGGAAAAGCAAAAATTGCCATAATAGTGATGTTTCTTTCAATAAAAGTTATAATTGCACCACTATTACATTGTTGTTGGGGTTGAGCGGGACCTGGAGATTTTTCCTCCTCCAAAGGGGGGCCTAACAGAAAAAGATTGAGAACCACCGCCTTAAGGTGTTACTACAGGTGCAGTCCACTCACAGCAGTAGCCAAACACAGTAAAAATGTAATTTAAGGCTTCTTCTCTGCTGTGTAAATCATGTTAAAAACTGCCAAGCTCGCAAAACACCATGTGTTTATAGGACCATGGCAAAAACATCTGCTCATCTGAGCAACAAGACTAACCATTGGCTGACAATGATATAATGCAACTGAAGACGATGCTCATTAGCCACAGGTTAGCCGTTATGTTTTTATCAATGGTGGATTAAAATGGGAATGCCACGTCTTTAGTTAGATCATCTTGTATTAGAGTTCTATTAAAAGACTGTATGTTAAATTAGGTTTTTCTCTCCATATTATTAGGAATGGCTTAGTGTACCAACAATTATTCAAAGCGGTTTGACATTCATGGCCCATATACTGTACAGTATTATCACTTGGACACAATTAAATGATCATGAAGATGTTCACCAGTCTGCACATGCCACATGTTTTACTGTTTTATGGGTGAGGCCTTGTTGTAATTAGCTTTTTAGAACACGTGTAGATTCTGTATTTGATATTAATTAATCCCAACAATATTGTTGGAGAATTTTGCAGCTTAGTAAAGTAAGCAATTTAAAGATTAAAAAAAAAAGTCTTTGACATTTTATAGTTTAATTTGGTCTCTTCTGCCTCCTCCTCCTGCTATAGAAGAGGCTGGTGTGTATTTACAGTGAGTGTGTTGGTTTGTGTGTGTGTGTGTGTGTGTGTGTGTGTGTGTGTGTGTGTGTGTGTGTAGTAAAAAAAATTGCCAATTATATTTGTCCACTCATCCGTAAACACTAACAACTTGAAAAACCACATACGTCATTTATTGTCCTTTCTGGTAAATATGAGTCTGTAGGGTCTATAAGGTCTAGTATGGCTCAATAACTGAAAACACAGGAATGATGAGACTTTAATAGAGAATGTAGACCACTATCATTTACTGACTTCAAGCTACTGGACATTATGTTCCAAATAGTCTTATAATTTACCTGTAGATGTGTCCCACTGTTCTACTTCTTTTGCAGCTTATAGTTTTATGTTTTGATACTTTTCAGAAGTTTAAAGAATATTACAGAATAAAGCAACAAAACAGTATGTTTCTTATACTGTAATAACAGCAGAGGTGTCGTACAAAGACAATGTGCATTTATTTATTTGCACTATAAAAAAGAAAAGCAAGATAAACAAAACACAATAAATTATGCAGGTCGGACAAAAAACAGAAAAAAGGAATTAAAATGTACTTGCTGGAATAACCATTAACAATAAAACAGTGGCCAACGAGGATAACAGAGTGACATTAAATTACAGAAATATGCATATGCTTTTACAATATATAGTAAAGTGATATTCAGAGGGAACTGTAAGTGGAAATGTAAACTTTAAGAAAGTAAAACTCAAAACAAAGTAATAATAATCCAGCCAACAGTATATAGTAGTTACACCTACTCTGAAAACAAAAAATCAACAAAGCATGGTGGGAGTAAAGAAAACAAAAAAGGTATTTATTTGTTCTTGAAAGTTGAAGAAAAGGGAAAATGTTTATGTGATAACTCAGCACCCCAATAACAGAAGTGGACTGCTAGCCTGACGTCAGTTGTACTGCCATCAGCTGTTCTAACTAGCCCGAGATTACTGAGAAGATCTCAACGTTATCAAAATAACAAGTGAAAAGTCCAACTTCTGAGGTGAAGCTGGGGGGGGGGGGGTTTACCCTTGGGAACAAGCATTGC
>JAPTGZ010000006.1:36297772-36308187 GCA_029814645.1 Fowleria isostigma | reverse complement strand
GCGCCACTCTACTAAAAAATCCTGGGGAGAGCCCTGGAGATGTCTGGAAACATTTCACATGTGTTTTAGTACTTAAGTAGAATACACAATGAGACTATACAGTTAGCATGATGTTAGCGCTAAACTGCTGAATCATGCTAGTTTTTCAAAATAGGATCATTTGTGCCGAAGGGCCTGGATTAAGTTGTACCAGTGACACAACACCGATTTGAGTGTTGAGTTTACATTATGTTATTAAAGAGCAGTTTTTAAGTGGCCTGTCACAATGGGATCTTCAGAAATTATCCTCAGTCATTTTATTTTTATGTTACATAAATGACAAACGGCATTCTATGTATGTCAACAGGAATCTAGACACTAGAAAATATGACTTATGCCAATAGTTTAATAAGGTAAAAATATCTAAATAAACCTTAAATTAGTATTTTTATATATCTTTTCATATCATTATCATTTATGAGATTAAAATGTTCTGTTTTGCTTCTATAATCACTGGCACAATTTACCCCACAGTATTCTCCCCAAAGACACAACTTACCCCACACCGGGGGCAAGTTGTGCCTCCAGACCACTTTTTTTTTTTCAAAAAGTTATATTTCCTACACAGTGTATTTCAGAGCCGAAGTTATTGTTCCAAGAGATGCGCCACATCTTGAAATATATGTACATATTTAAGTTGGAGGCATTACTGTCATGACCTCACTTTAAAGACACTTTGAGTAAAAACTGGCACAATTCACCCCACTCTCCCCTATGCAGATTTGCTGCAGCGCAATTGGAGCTGTATAATATTTAGATAAGAAGGTTCATTCTGTATACACAGTCCTTTGAGTTAAGTGTACTTAGCAGTAAAAAATGGTACAAACATGCGTAATAGCTTTAATCCTAACAAGACAAACCACATATGTATTTAGAAAGAGAAGTTGCCTGAAGTCATTACAAATAATATCATTCCTGCACATATAGCGTGCTAAAGTAAAGTTGTTTTCAGACCACATTTGATAATCTTGACTGAATTACAAGTTATTATGGACCATATTTAGATTTTATGGGTACGGGAGAAGATATCTTTCCGTATTTGCTTGTCAAATATTATGCATTTAAACCCAAAGTTGCTGACCATGTTTGAAGAATATCAAGTCGATGAGCCACAGTAATGACAAAGCCAGTGATGGAAGATTCACAGACACATGCAAACATCATTGGTGCGCTTTCCCAAGACAGTAAAATATCACTGGCAGGAAAATGTAAGACCAAGGCCAAACATATTGGATCTGTTACATCAACATCAGCATCTCTAACAATTGATCCAAGAGATTGAATATGAAGTAATTGTTCAGAAATGTTACTACAGAAATTAGCCAGAAATTTTAAAGATTTCTGGTATATATATATATATATGTATAGTTTTAGAGATTCGGAAAAAAATGTGGAAAACATTTCTAGGGATCAGTGACAGAGATGACAGGATTCCATGCAAGAGAGGAAAGATACATATTTATCGTTGCAACTGGCAAGGTTTGTAAAAGGACAGTTGGAAAAACCATGATACATGATCTGCGGTGGTGAAGTGAAATCTAATAAAATTACTCAGAAAATATTATTATTTTGTCCTTATTCTGTTTTTGATAAAAGACAGCTGATATAGGAAAGAATCATCCAGAACAGTAGAATGAAATAAAAACTTGTTTACATTGTAAGATAACCCGCAGCTGAAGTAAGAGGCTAACAAAAAAAAAAAAGAAAAAAAAAACTTGCGGTACAGTAACAATCACACCACTTGTCTCAACACATCAGCGGCTTACAGCACTTCTGGCCAAATTTCCAAGTGTCGAAAACAGCATGCCAGCACAGACAGAGGAATTCATCAGCTCAGTTTAGGTGTGGTTTTGCTATACTTTAGTATCTCAAGGCTATAACAATTAAA
Organism: Fowleria isostigma; assembly: GCA_029814645.1. NCBI lineage: Eukaryota > Metazoa > Chordata > Actinopteri > Kurtiformes > Apogonidae > Fowleria > Fowleria isostigma. The sequence continues at coordinate 36,306,260 of JAPTGZ010000006.1, read as the reverse complement.
TCTTATTTCAAAGTCAGGAAAACTTGACATGTAAAGATGTAATAAATCCTAAATAATGATATGTGCATTATCAAGGAGCTATATACACGCTAATATTATTTGGTTAATAATTGTGACCTGACTTTTTACTATTTGACCTGTTTTTACATAATATCGCATTAAAATTTCCCTACATGGCTCCAAAAAATTATTTTCGTACTTTTTGAAAAACCATCACATGTTTTATTGTCTCTACTGGTTTTACAAATCATCTCATTTTATGGACTTTTTTACATCATAGTGGAATATAAACCTAATTATTGTCTCCATTATATTTAGCTTTTTCCAATACTCAGCGTACTGCACTATGTTAACCCTCAAAGACCTAAACAGCCGCCAGTGATCTGAACTGTGTAATAGCGTTTTGACCCATAATGCTATTGATAAATTGAAATAATTCAGTTAAAATGCAGTTTTTCTGCTTTTCAGCTGCGTCAGAAGCTCCACAGTAAATATGGAAACACTGGCATCTTCTGCAATAATTCATCAGTAAAATCTATGTAGTTTAACTGGTCGTTAGTGGTGTATCGGTAAAGAAAGATTTTGGTTTGATACATATGCAATACGTTTTCAGTAACCAGTGAAAGAGACCAGTGAAGGGAGGTGGGGTTCGTGGGTGGGTAGTGGGTACAGAAGTGAAAAAATAAAAGAAGATTCATGGATGAAAATAATTTGCAGGGCATTTAATGATTATGACCGTGTAATTTGATGGTGGTTGATCCACAGCTGGTTTGTTTTATTGCAAAGTGAGCTTCACGTCTGTTTACATCCAACCACAGATGTCACTGAGCAGCACATATTACAGATTTATTGATGATGTAGGTTTAGCTAAAAATAAAGCCTTTAAAAGTGAGTTACCGTGTAGACAATGCATTTAACCACGGGTCGGTCGGGTTGAGTGTCAAATGTACGCGGGTATTGAGTTAGGTTGTGGTCCTCAGCTTTGCAAATTTGGGGGGATGTGAATTTGTAAAACTGGACTCGTGCTGGACTCTGGGGTGCACTGTAGATTAAACTGAAAGTGAAACTTAACATGCTTTGAACAGAGCATTAGCAATGAATAGTAATAAACAATAACATATATCACTCGAGGCAAGGCAGGAAGAAAATTAATAATACAATTGCATAAATAAGTAAATAAAATACATTAAAGTATACCCTTTGGCTTCTGTTCCTCTGTTATACTCTCTGTTGTCATGGTTACTCTCCCTTATCAGTGCACTAGCTTCTGAATAAAGGGGGTTGTTTGGTTGGGGTTTCTTTTTTTTTTTTTGCAGTGGTATTCAGATTGCCGCTGCTGAATTGGTTCTGCTTGCGGCCACTCTGCCTCCTTAGTGTTTGCGTTCTTCACACAGGATACATGTATTCATTCGGTAAACGTCTATATTATATCAAAGCCCCAAACAAATGCACCGTTGCACCCCGACTGGTTGTAGATATTTGTTTTTACATTCAGTTAATGATATATTTTGCTGAAACAGTAACTGCGTCTTCAGATTTTTTTTTTTTTGCATTAACCCATAAGGACCCAGTGTGACATATATGACACTTCCCTTATCAATTTTTCCTGTACATTTAACTGTCCTTAAGTGGTTTAGTTCCAGTTATTGTAATATTATCTTCTCTTTTTTTGTGTTTTTTCCAGTGAACGTCAGATATTTTTCAACAGTTAAATTACTAATTATGTAAATTTTCATAAACGTTTAGAATAAAGTTGAGGATTATTACATCAAAAACAGACAAAACTGAAGAAAAAGAGACTTTTTTTTAACAAATTTATCATTAACTGAACATAAACCCAGTGTGTCCATCCACTGTCATTGATCCGACTACATGGGTTTCACTGGTGAATCAATGTTGTCGAAGATGACAGTGTTTCCACAGTAACTACGGAGCCTCTGAACGTCCAACTGGGTCATATCTGATGACCATGAACAGATGAATAATTTGTTTTTTACACCAATTAATTACACGTATTAGTGGATCAACAGGATTACATAGTTTATATCAGTAGATGATTTTGGTAGATGGTGGATGTTTGGGTCTTGATTGGTTAAAATAGGTTAAATATAAAGAAAATTTTATGACTAAAGTAATGCTGGGTCTTTATGGCTTAAAACTTTTGATTTAATACTGAGCTTTACCTGCATAGTTAGTAAATTCAAATTTAATAATAATAGGAATAATAATAATGATAATAATAATACATTAGACTTATATAGCACTTTTTTGGACACTCAAAAGCACTTCACATAAAGGATTGGATGTTACCACAAAACTAGTCTTTAAGAGTTAACTTCCGTGGTACCTCCTAGCTCAACTCAGTGTTACATAAGCACAGTATTTAAGTACAAGTTTGAGGAAACGTGCTCATCCGTGTCAGTTCTGGTAATAACCGTTAACTGAAATGTTTTGGAGGTAGATGATGGAACATAATGAGTTGCAGTAATCCAAATGGCTGGAGACAAAAACAGCACGAGTTTGTTCATGACCGAATGAAGGAAATGACCTAACCTTTGCAACAATCCTGATTTGACAGACAGCCGATTTGATGATATAGCTATAATGTTTTGAAAAGTTCGCCTTAAATTGAAGATTACTCCCAGATTACTGCTCTCAGGAGTGTGCTGCAAACCTTGGGAAACTAAAATCTGGTTATTAAGATACGTGCTTTGGATTCAAATACTTTCTCTTTAGTTTTTTCATTGTATTGTCATTGTTTAACATTAAAAATTTACAAGACATCCAGGACTTTTTGTTGGCAATACGGGCTCTGAGTGACGTAATAGAGGTCTGACAGATTAATAGATAGTTTGAGTATATCTGTTCTATGCAACTTTATGCTCTTATGCCACTCAGAAGTAAATACTGTATGTTTTATACCACTTTATTTGTTTGACAGCTTTAGTGTTGATTTTGACTGCTCGTGATAAACTGAAGGATTATGTGTTCCTGTACAGGTTGAGAAATCCTCCTTCTGAGGTGAAAACCCTCTTGCGTTAGTTGTAAAAAAAAAAAAAAATGTCACAAAGAACAAAGCTTTTTTCTGAGGCCATAAAATTTTGACTTTTAGTGATCTGTGGTTCTCAGAGGACAGTGACACCACAAGCATAAAATGATCACCAAACTCCAAATCTGGAAAGTGAAGATGATGCACAAATGTGGAAAACTGCTGAATGTTGACTTGGGTCTGGCTCCAAAGGTGACACAACCCACATAGACAAACCATACAGCACAATTAAACATATATAGTACAGTGGTGCAGCGGTTTGGACACACTTCACAGCAAGAAGGTCCTGTGTTCAGTCCCAGTACTGGCTAGTGTGGGCCTTTCTGGGTGGACTTTGCTTGTTTTCCCCATGTCTATGTGGGTTTTCTCTTGGTACCTCCCCCTCTCCAAAAACATGCTCTTAGTAGGTTAATTTGTCAATCTAAATGGACCATAGGTGTGAACGTGAGAATCAGTATCCACTTCTACACAGAAATCGTGGAAAAAAGGCAAGATGGTGATCCCACCTTTTTTCCACCATTGACCAATTTCAACAGCCACGTCAAAGGAGTAACAGAGGTAAGACAGCACTGTAGCCGGCTTTGCTCATGCCCGCCACACAGGTGAAAATGGCACAAAGCTGTGGAATCATACCAGTGCTTCCATATGCGCCAGCTGTCTCTCCCATGCTGACAGTCAGCTGTCATTAAAACATCACACCTTGGTTATGGACCATTCCATTGTGTGCTCCAAGTCTTCCATTTACACAGCATTCCGGTGTCATGATCCCACCTTTATCACGGCTCTGTGACTACCTCCTGAGGCGTTACAAAGCCGCAACAAAGGCAAGACCAAATAATCCCACCACTGCGTTTACGCTGATGTTGTTTCAGAAAAAAAATGAAACATTCCTGTGATAGAAGTGCTGTGTGAAGGAGGCTAGTGGTTGTTCATCTGTGTATGTCAACCCTGTGATGAACTGCCAACACATCCAGAGTGTATCCCTCTTTGCCCGTTGGTAGCTGGAACCACTTTTAGTCAGAGATTCCAGAAAAAAGGTGAGGTGATGATCCCATTTATTTTCCACCATTGACTGACAGCCTGAACTTTTACGCAGCGGACCTGTATTTTGGAATCAAAGGGGCAGTAACACAGCACAGTGTATAGTGTGAGGTATCACTTTCATATCGGAAATGTGCTGCAAATAGCGGTGTAGCTAACCTTTCCAGAGTCTTTCACTGTTCCACAAATGTTAGCTTGGATAGAGTCCTCCGCCCACAGTGACAACAGCTGGTGGATCTCGGCATCTCCCCAGTTCGATATCTTTCAGGTCGCATTGATATGTTGGTTTACTGTACACTCCCCCCACTCAAATTTAGATCCCCCTAGTGTTGGGGTTGATTGTGGATGGAGAGGTGTTCCTTTTACATAGTGGCTGTAGTGAAAAGAGACTTGCTGATTTGGTTCATTGGGTGTCTTGCTTTTTGGTAATGGTATTTGTAGCGCCTCAAAGAATTTGCACAAGTAGAGTTAAAAATAGGGTTTATTCTTTTCCTTGGAACTCGTAAGAACTGCTCATGACAGAAAAACGCAATAAAATACTTATTAATACATGTTCCTGTTCTTTGTATTAAACAAATAAATAAATAAGTCGCAGATGCTAATCACGTAAAAACAAAACACTTAAAAGTACACAAACCTCGTTCGTTGGCATCAACGAGGGCTAAATAATCCTTCTGGCTTTAGTCTCTCCTTCTTTCTTGCTTGTTTCTTTGTTTTTATGTTTATTTCTACATCTTTTCATCCTCATGTGGCGAAGCTAACCGGCGGCTACAGACAGCAAATTCGAAGTACATCAATAAAAAGGGGTCGGGCAGAACCTAAAAACTACGCAACCGTTCCCTCTACACTATACCACCAGGTGGCGCAAGAACGTTGTGTATATGAAATGTATAATCTATGCTAACTGAAAGATGTCTGAATAAACACATAAAACAAATAAACTAAAATGTTAAATGTAGGAGACTGTTATACTATTCAGTCTATGTGAGATACCAATTTGTGAGACCTATTATATTGCAATATTATATGTACTGATTGTATAGTATTAATATTACAAGTCCACCACTGCCACCATTTACATACATTCCATATATACAATAGATTAAACTACCAGTAAGCATTACAGCCCTGCATTCATGAACACATTAAACATGTTTTCCTCCTCTGCACATATGTTTTCCCTCCAAAGACAATTACACGGTAGCCAGTTTTTAAAACAATATTAAATGGTGATACACTGTGGTTTGTAATTGAATTAGATGACTTCTATAAAATATAACTGAATAACTGTGAATTGAGTCCCTGCAGTAATAAGCACAACTCCGAGTCAAGTCTCAGACCACTACAACATCTGGCCTGGAGGGAGAGAGGAAATGGCAGACTGGAAATCTGGAGCAAAAAAGCATAGGGAATCCCATCTACGTGGCTCATGGCTCCCAGAAGCTGAAGGAGGAGAGGAAGAGGAGTGTAGTTGGACAACATTTAACTCATCTTGAAGTAGAGGAGTGAAATATTGTATTCCTAGTCTAACCAATAGGGCAAGCGCAAGCGTTACATAACTAACAATAAATTTATTTAAAAAAACTAATAAACTAATATTAAAAACAGTGAATCTGCTTCATTAGGAAGATTCACACAATACACATATTTCAACAACATCCCCCGAAGTAACATTTCTCAGAGTTTCCTTTGCTCAGCTGTGCACATGTGTTCATAAATCTGGACCGATGCATTGTTAAAGCTCAGTAAATACTTGGAATTCACAAGTAGACACAGGAGAGGCATTTTAGAAGAGCCTAGGGCACAAAAAAATATGTAAGTATAACTAATTTTGTTAAAGAGGACTCTATCTTATACAAAACGAGACCATCCACTTTATAAAGATTTATTAAGAGAAAAAGGTTGACATTTAGAGGATATGGTTCCAGCGTTTTATGAAGTTGTTTTCCTCCATGACTCCTCCATGAACTGAAGTCCTTTATGGTAGTTAGGTTTATGTCATCCCCACTTATTTTATTATTTCCCTATGACATTAAATTGCATCTTTTTGGTCAAAATACATGCTATATCATCATTCGACTGGCATTGCCAAAAACAAGAAGCATGTGGGAAATCATAATCTGAGGAGTTGCTACATCACTGAAAGTGTGACTGGTGATTTATGTACTCTGGATAATGTAAACAGACTGTGCTATGCGTCCTGCTTTGGCACAGCTGTCCGGTACATGTGGTGTTTCCTTGTGGAAAACTTCACATGTAGCGTGAATGGAGTCCGGCCTGTGCATGGTCTGTTGGTTATACTGGACCAATTAATACCATGTTGCACGTTGTCAGTCATATAAAATATTCTCACAGATGTCCCAAAAGCCAAAATAAATACCCCGTAAAAATAAAGTGTTTCTGACACCAGCTTCCAGGATGATGCACCAGAGGAACGCCAAATACATGTTTTAGTTTCAAACCAAAGCTTTTAGATAAGTGGCCACATTTTTATTAGAAGCAGTGACAAAAAGAGAAGAAAGATATTTATGACTCTGAGTTGGAAGGTAAAATGGGGGGGGGGGTATTAGGAAGAAAAAGTACATTATACTTGGGTAGAAGGATCAGTTTCAGGAAAAAATATCCTGTTTCTCTTAAAGGACCTGCCCATAAACCCTTGACATATCCATGGAAACAACAGAAGAACAGGAAAATACACTTTCTGGGAAAAACCACTTTCATATCTGTTATGTCAGAGGAAAATACAGGGGGAACAACTGAATTTATTACTGTCATTACTGTGTAATTTTAAAGCTTCTAATGCTTAAAATATACGTATTGACAAAGTTAAATTACATTAACTATATAAACCAATTAAATTCAGCTTTATAAAGCTCATTTCATGCACAAGGCAGACTCAATATGCTTCACCACAGGTAATTAAAAAAAAATCACAGACAAAAGAGTATGCAAGTATAAACATGTGTATACACACTTAAACCCACACAACCACACATGCATACATGCCCACACAAACATACACTGCTCAACTGAACACTGTCAATAAAGACATGTTTTTAATCTGTTTTTAAAAATATCCTCTGATGTGGCATGTTTGACTGTAACAGGCAGGGTGTTACATATACACATGAAAAAGATAGACCTAGACCTTCCATTAACAGCCAGTCTCTGGGTCAATATATAGTTGAGGGGCTTTTTAAGTCCCCTTACCAGGGTACCATAGTTGACAAGTATAGTTGACATTTTTTACAGTTTTCATCCTAAAATCAATGTAACTATAACACCCCATGACATTTATACAGAAAGATTCTTCTAAATTTCAGATATACAATTGAATAAAATTGAAATTGAAAGTTATTAATAAAGATATTGTAGTAGCACTGTTGACATAAGAGTGTGATACACACTTTAACTCACACACTACTTTATAGTAAACTAGAAAAGCACTCAGAGAGCACAGACCTCCGCCAAGCATGATAGTTCCTCCAATATTGTGAGTCAAACCAAAGTAATAATCCTACATTTATTTGTATCAGTGCCCTGATTGTTATTTTTTGTTTGTTTGTTTGTTTGTTTGTTTTTTTTTTGTGGAATTTTATGTGCAAATGCTGAAGATGGTTCATCTCCCAATGTTTAAGAATCCTTTAAAAAAAATCCTGGAATTTCCTCAAAATCTGTCCAGTAGCTTTCATGTAAAGTTGCAAGACATGAAGATGTCCACCCCTGTCCCTAGCTGGCTGGTCACCGCGCACCACTAGCATACAGGAGACTAGGGTTCTATCCCCACTCAGAACTGCTTTTGTTTTTCATTCTTGTATTTGATTAAATTCAAATCCATTTAGCTTTGATGGTAAATTTTACGTGCACTGTGTAAAAACAGAATGTCATCTACAGTGCCGGAGTTTCATCTATTTGGACTAGACTCCTGCACCACCCACAGAGCTGAACGTACCCTCACTGGACATGTATTCAACGGATGTGTTTGTGACTGTGACACACATGATTCTTTTTGACACCCTGGACAGAAAGTCCATTGTCTGTGACATCCAGGTTTAGAATGTCTTCTCCAACCCAGAACAAGTGTCCCTCAATGTAGCGCTGAACCTTGTCTTTCTCTAACGTTTTCTTCACCTTCATCCTCCCACTCACTAAACTCATCTCTTCTTCGTTCTCCAGTTTGGGGGTGATTTTACAAGGTCGTGTGCATTATAGTGACAACAGGTGCAAACTTGTTAGAGACCATCCTGCATAAATGAGGATTTTACATGTGTTTTCATGAACAGCGATGTGTAATGGACACAATGACTGAAAACAGGAGATGCACCAATGGAAACAGTCCACTATATGGAAGGAAATGGAAACACCAGGAACTCTGAGAGAGAGAGAGAGAGAGAGAGA
>JAPTGZ010000006.1:36198734-36209326 GCA_029814645.1 Fowleria isostigma | reverse complement strand
CAGCTTTTTGTAACATAAATTTGCATCTATCTCTCAACTCATATTTATTCTCAGACACTGTAAAAAAAACTTCTGCACACAATCTGGTAGCGTTTTATTTTTGCTTTAAACATGATTTTCATCGTTCTATAATAAACCAACTCTGTAAACTTCAAAACATGATAATTTAAAAATAATGGATTAGTATGATCATAATATCCTGCTTTATTTATGATACATATGGAGATATCTCGAGATTTCCTGCTTAGATTTTTCAAATTTTGACAGTGGTAGTTTTGGACTATTGCCTTTTATTGCTTTTACAAAAATCTGCATAACCAGGTAAAACCAATGCCACTGTTCAGAGTTGTGTATGGAGACTGAGAATGAAAATTATGGAAATGATTGTAAAAGGGAATTTCTATAAAGTTAATGTAATTACCGTGTGCATTTGGCTGCATTGATAGATTTTTGCAGTTTTTTTTGTAATTTTGCAATTTTTCTCTGGCTGTCCAAATGTTGGTCTTTAAGTCTTATCACCACACAAATGATGCGAACATTATTAAAAAGTAATAATACTAATTTTAAACTAGCAATCTGAATTATGTAAAATAAACACTGGGTGGGGGTGGGGTCCACATTTCCAGTGCTGAACCCTTGTTGAAAACCTTTGGAATGTAATTAGAAAGAAGACGGATGGTGTCAGGGTGTCAAACAGAGCCAAGCTGCATGAAGCACTAAAATAACACCATGAAAGACTGGTGGATGATACACCAGCATAAAAAGTCTATTTCCGCTAAATATTGATTTCTGAACTCTTCTATGTTACTATTTTTTTTTTTATTTAATTATTTATTTTACCTTGATTTAACCAGGAAGTCCCATTGAGATTAGAAATCTATTTTGCAAGGCAACAAAGACAAAATTATATTAAATACATGCATGATACACAATGAACAATTAAGACAAAATAACAAATATTCAACCATTCTCCATGATACATTTAAAATCATTACCAGAGAGAAATGTTTGCAGTTTTAACAGTTTTTGATGATGATTCTACAAATGCAGAAAAAAATATTAGTCCACCCTATGTTTTCTTCAATTTCTTGTTCATTTTAATGCCTGGTACATGCCTGGTAAAGGTACATTTGTCTGGACAAATATAATGATAACAACAAAAATTGTTCATAAGAGTTTAATTTAAGAGCTGATATCTATCCATTTTCCATGGTTTTCTTGATAATAACCAAACTCACATCAGTTCTTATTTATGGCATTGTACTGACAAAAACAGTGCTTTTAGACATTTCAGGTTTTCTTTTCTGTCTGTTTTAGTCACATGATACACACAGCAGTTAGTACTGGATTGCATAACCATTATTTTTGCTCACTTTCGATGGTCTAAAAATATTTTCCATTACTGTATGTTGTTTAGGTTATTCACAGTTTTTGTGAAAAGACAGTTTGTAAATGTAAGTATTTTCATGGAAATGTACTTTTATATTTTTTGTCTATATTTAACCATTGTTAAGTGGCTTATTAGCATTTACTGTAATATCTCTTTTTTTCAGTGAAAATCAGGTATTTTCTATCATTTAATTTAATAATCATGTAGATGTTCACAGAAGTTTAGGGTAAAGTTGAGGATTATTAAATCAAAAACAGAGAAAACTGAAGAAAAAGTGACGTTTTCAGTAAAATCTATCATTAACTGAACTTAAACCCAGCACTGTCATTGATCCAACTCCATGGGTTTTACTGGTGTAGTTGTAGAAGATGACGGTGTTTCCATGGTAACTACAGAGTCTCTGAGTATCCAAATGGGTCATATCTGATGACCATGAAAAAATAAATAACTGTATTATACACCAATTATTTACATGGATTAGTGGATCAACAGGGATTAAACAGTTTATATCAGTAGATACTTGTAGTAGTTGGTGGATGTTTGGATCTTTATGGTTAAAAATATAGAGAAAATTTTATTTGGGAACTGACAGAAGAATAGTGTCATATCTTTATCGGTTAATATCTTCAGTGTCATTTTTATCATCACACAGGATCCTTTAGTGGGCTGGTTTTGTATGTCTGACACCTGTGTATAGAGACTGTTACTCAAAAATATATCTTAACTTTTGTTTGTATTACTTCAAGTCACACTACATTGTTTTCGTTTTCTTCCAGTTGTCATCTCCTGCAAAAAGAAAACAACCATTTCTCCTGCTGTATACCTGCTGGGAGTCCACACATGTTCAGTAAATCCAGTGAAAGTTTCTGTATCCATCTGGATGACAGCGACGTCCTGATAGATGATGTGGACATGTGTCACACCTCTCTCCTCCTATAACCCCCTCCCCGACCACCACCACCCCCCTCCTCCCAATCATCTCCTCCTCTGCCTTTGTAGCGGCGGTGGCCCAGTCACCGGCCTGGACTGTGATCGATGCAGTGCAGTCCCTCAGAGACCGGGGACCTGAGCAGCCCTGTCAGTCCCAGCACACACGGCTGAGGGAGGGGAGGGGGGGGGGCTGAATAGGACAAGTGTCAGAAAAAGCCTCAAGGGGAAAAAAGGGACCTAGTGCAGCTCACCTACCCGACAAAAGATTCAATCAGCCAGCACGGTACACCCCCCACCCGCTCCAAACCCTGGGGACGAGCCGGAGTCAGCTACCACAATTATCCGGTGCAAATATCCCTTCACACCGGCGTGATGGGCCGAGTCTGAGAGGCAGGGCCGTGATTGAGCTGGAAGTTATTTTAATTATTACACATTTAAGACACACGCAGCCTTTTTTGGGGCACGGGTGAAATCAATTTCTTGGGTACGCCACATCTGCGGGATGAAGGAGCGGTGATCCGGAGGGTCATGTTCAAACAGCCTTCAACCAGCGTTACCCGAAATGGAATAGGTATGAAATCAGCACAATGAGTGTCTGGGAAACGATCATCTATTGAATAAATGAAAAAAGTAAAGAGGGCTTTGTGACAGTAATTTGAAGCCTTCCAGGGTTAAGATGTGAGACACGAGCAGTGGTTTAGCCCTGTGTATGGATATGATTTTGGTTGTATTACATGTGTATAGTGTACAGGAAGTAAAGTTATAGTACAAAATATTAATAAGGAAATATATTGTATAATGTGTACAGTCACGGAAAAATTTATTAGACCATCAAAAGTCGTCAAAAAGAATAGCTATGCAATCAAATACTAACTCTTGCATGTATCGTGGGAAGTAAAACAGTCAGAAAACAAAACATGGAACCCAGGTGTCAGTGTAAACCATGGAGTTGGATCATTGACAGTGGATGGACACACGCTTGTTTTATATTCAGTTAATGATAGATTTGACTGATTAAAGTCACTTTTTCCTCAGCTTTCTTTATTTTTAATACAATAAACCTCAACTTTAATCTGAGCTTTAATGAACATCTGTATGATTTGAAAATTAAATGTAGGAAAATACCTGATTTTCATTGAAAAAATGCCAAATAAAGATGATAATATTACAATAAATGGTGATGAATCATTTAACAAATGTTAAATATAGAGAAAAATTTATTTGGGAACAGCTACAAAAGTAGCACTTGGATAACGGGACACTATACTTTCTTTACTTTTTTTAGGCTTTTTTCTCCTTCAGTTAAACAGACATAATAATATATCATAGATCAATTTCTTGCCAAGCATTGTGTTTTGAAATATTTCTATATTGTGATAACATGATTATCATGAGTGTCTTATTGTATCATGAGTTTGTGTGATTATCACCCCATGTTTTTGCTCCAGCTACATGGCTTTAATGGTAGGTTAGGAGATGTTTTCCCTGGAGCCTTTTTTACTAGACTGCTTAAAATTCACTTTACACCCCAACTGAAACCAATTAATTAAATGCTCTAACACGAAAATAAATGTTTTTAGTCACCTGTGGAATGGACAAAACTAAAAAAAAAAAAACCCCATCAATCATTTTAACCGACCCACTGAAATGACTGAATGTTGATATGTCAATCAAACAACTGACATTTGTCCCTCCCCCCTCAGAGTATACCCCTCTTTGTGCACAAATTGCAAACTCTCAGAGGCTTGGAGTACTTGCACAAAAAATGAAGCCAGAGCTTGGCTAGTTATATTAGGAAATAAACTTAACTGGCAAGCTGTTTTGTAACTGATATAAATCACTAGAGAATGTAATGTTAGCCAGATAGATATGAATTGGGGCTGTTCCACTGACAAACATAATAGTGAAATGCACAGGTTACAGCATTCAAAGCAAACTTTAATGAGCCGTTAGCCTGACATCAGTCGAACCGCAATCAGCTGTTCTTACTAACCCAAGATTACTTAGATTACTTTTGTACATGCAAAATAACAAGTGAAAAGTTATAATCTAATATATTGATGAACAGGTCTGCAGACCCTCAGGAACAAGCATAGCACGTTCAAGTACTCTGGAGGCGTGGCTTCGGGGGGGCGGTCTGAGTTTGGTTTAGACTTTTGAGTTGTGTATTTTTCAAAATGTAGCTTGCTTGAACTGTTTTTCCAGGATCTCCTACCCTACCTTTAAAATAAGAAAAGGAACTGGACGAGGTTATTAAATAGATCAAGAATAATAACATGATCTCAGACAATTCTGAAACCAAATGTATGTTAACTGGGAGTAGACAACACCTGAGGAATAAGCTCATGTTGACCTCAGAATGAACAGCTCTACATTAGAGCAAGTTAATCAAATTATTAGGCCTCACAGTGGATTAGCATCTACCATGGTCCTCTCATATACATACATATAGATGGTGTGATCAGGAATATGGGTATTGGCATTACCATTGTGTAAAGAGACGCCTCTTTTATCACCCCACTGGTTATGAAAGAGGTGGTATGATCTCTGGTATTGTCTCGCCTAGAATACTGTTCAGTTCTGTGGTCTTCAACAACTAAAACCGACTGATCTAGGCTTCAGATTGTCCAGAATAAGGCGGCTGGTCATGTTTGGAGATGTCCCTATTGTGACGACCATAGGGCACGCCCCTTTCTATCTCTCTCTCTCTCTCTCTCTCTCTCTCTCTCCTTGGATGTTTGATCAAGCGTCTCCTAGGTGACCAGAGCACATGGCCTTGGAGTATAAATAGACAGCTCCCTGGCGACTGGATGCTCTCTCATCGCAGGTCAACTGAACAGATGGAGGCTCCAGACCCTGAAGACCCTGAGGACAGCGAAGTCTAGTCTGGACAGCGAGACCTCCATGAAGGCACGCTGCTGTCCAGAAGTCTTACCTTTGCTTGCTCTTTGTCGATTGTCGCAGACCTTGCCTGACATCCGTCTGATTATAGTTGCTTGTTTCCCTGTGACACCACGAACTTCTTCTGCTAATATCCTCATACAAGAGATATTCATTCGGTGTGTTTTATACGTCAAGCACTCAGAGCCAGTGTTGACAACTGGGGGCTCGTCCTTTTTGAACCTTTTTGCAAATAAGTCGTTTTCTTCATCTGTTGCTCAATTTGTTTACATTTCATTGTCCTTGGTGTCGGCTGTGTTCCAGTCGTCGTTCGCACTTGAGGTGAGTGCTGTTTGTTTCACTTTCCAGGGGTTTCCCTGTAGGTTTAGGGACACTTTCCCCATATGGGCTTGTGTCTTTTGGGACTTTATTATTGTTTGTTGTCTTGGCAAACATCTAGGGGGCACTTCAGAGGGTTTTGTGTTCTGTTCACAAAGCGCCGTGCACCCTCCTGAGCTTGTGCTTAATTTTCCCACCACGAACTGCAAGAAGATAGGCTAAGTTTAGCTAATATTTGGGCTGTGTAGTTAGAGGGAACTCCCTGGCACAGTGTTTACTGCTGCAGTGGGTCTATTGAATGCACTTAAAGTATATTATGGATCTCTTGATATTTTTTGAGGCGCCTATCGCACAATTTCTGGACACGTGTAGAACGGAACGGCTGAAGGCCATCACGCAGCATTATTTTTTCCATGTACCAGAGGGGTTGCGTTAACCGGGCCTGGTATCCTTTGTTAAGCAGGCTTTATTGGACAAGGATCTGTTAGATGTTGTGCCTGTTGCCATGGTGGCAATGTTGTCACCGGGGAAGCCGTCGCTGGGGAAACTGTCACCGGTCACCCTGGGCTGGCTCTGCGCATGCTCGTGAGGATTTTGACATTGCATTTAATCTCCGTCTAGTTCCCAAATTTAGTGAGCATTTCTTTGAGCTCGTTGTGTTGGAACAGTTCAGGAACATCTTGCCTGGGAATGGCAGTCGATGGTTTTGTGCTCACGTATCAGGGCAAGTCATCAGATGTATGTGCTCAGTCAGATTGAGACTCGGGTACGCATCTTCCATTTGAGAACTGTAATAGTTCTTAAAATCATGGTCAGCCTGGGAGACCTGCAAGGTCTAGGTGGGTATCATTTTTGCACGTGAGGGAGGACACCATAGCTTTAGCTATGCTGTGTGTAGTCAATTCTTTGAGGATAATGCACTTGCTGCTCATCTGATGCCAACACTTCTTTTCTGATCACTACAGCCCCTCCAATGGTGGGAAGAACAATACATAGGATGATAGATCTTCACTGTCCATGGGACCATCAACCACTAGATCGTCGTCCTGGCATAATCACTTATTAGACCTGGTTGCTATGGTTACAGGTGGTAAAGTCATCAGACAGGTAGATCTACAGATTAGTACCAAACGGTGTGATCTCTGGTATGTTTCTTTGGATGGTGCAGGTGTGGTCGGTGCAGGTCAAATTGGCGCTGATGGTGAGGTGGCCGGTGATGCAGCTCACAGTAACGCTACAGGAGTCTGGAGGGATGGACAAGCAGTTCACGAACATTTCAACTGGAGACAGAGGATCTTGAACTGTGTTGTTATAGTATGTAGCCACTGGGACGTCATCATTGCTGTTGATATAAGATACATCATACAGTCCAGTGTCTGTCATCTCAACTTTTACCATCACAGAAAAATCTCCCTTAGCAACCACAGATTTCTTGTACTTTTTAGACAACTGGGTTGGCACCAGGTGTATATAAAACCATCCTTTCTTCAGTGTTTATCTTCACTGTCCATTCACAATAACTATAATCCTCCACAGCAGAAGGAACCAGGACTTTCAGGAGGACATCACTTCCCGACCACATACAGAGTAGTCACAGCATCAGATCCTCCAGTTGCTAAATGAAGGCAGGGCTTCTCTGGACTCTCTTGAGTGTACTCATCCTCTCAGAGTTCAGAAGATCCTTGCCTTCATTTAGCAGAAATCACAGAATTTAAGTGGTGACAGTGGACTTGTACACAGTAAAAGAACAGGGGCTACTTGGCTTCCCAGGAAGTGCACTGAAATTAGAACCTAACCAACAATGGCCAGTACAGTGGCCAGTACACTGGCCATTGTTGGTTAGGTTCTGATTTCAGTGCACTGAACCAACAATGGCCAGTGTACTGCGTAGTTTAGTCTTAAGTTTTGATAACTAGTTACACCTATAGTGGTTCTGTAGCTGGTACCTAGTTTTGCCTGCAAACCTCAGAGGTTCCACAGTTTTAAGGGGGAGGGTGTAACGACCATAGGGCACGCCCCTCTCTATCTCTGTTTTTGGATGTTTGGTCAACTGTCTC
Organism: Fowleria isostigma; assembly: GCA_029814645.1. Taxonomy (NCBI): domain Eukaryota; kingdom Metazoa; phylum Chordata; class Actinopteri; order Kurtiformes; family Apogonidae; genus Fowleria; species Fowleria isostigma. The sequence goes on along the minus strand of JAPTGZ010000006.1, from coordinate 36,201,730 downwards.
CTAGGTGACCAGAACGCATGGCCTCGGAGGATAAATAGACGGCTCCCTGGCAACTGGATGCTCTCTCTTCGCAGGTCAAATGAACAGATGGAGACTCCAGACCCTGAGGACAGTGAATCTAGTCTGGACAGCGAGACCTCCGCGAAGGCACACTGCTGTCCAGAAGTCTCACCTTCGCTTACTCTTCGTTGATCGTCGCAGACCATGCCTGACGTCCTACTGATTACAGTTGCTCGTTTCTGTGCCTGATGTCCTACTGATTACAGTTGCTCGTTTCTGTGTGACACCATGAAGTTCTTCTGCTAATAAATATCCTCATACAGGAGATAACTGTTCAGTGTGTTATTCGTCAAGCACACTATACAACCACTGTCACCGATATGTAAGACACTTTATTATGGCCTTTGATAGATTTTAAAATGCAGTATAATTTATGAATATTTATAAAATTATTTTAACCAGTCAACCAAACTAATTTTACAAAAAGCTGAATTACTCTTTAAATTCACTCATACAACACTTGCCTGTAACTCCAATCCAAAAAAACCTTTTTTTTTTTTTTTTTACAAATGTCTGTTTTTAGATCCACTCAACTTTGGAATGAATTACCTAAAAACCTGAAGGATTTATCAACATAAAGCACTTTTTTTATAAAACTGAAATCCCATTTTAACTTAATATAATGTGCTGCAGATGTACAGTCAAATGAATTGTATGAGCTTTTTTTATATTTGTTATGTAAATGGTACTTATAAAGCGCTTTTCCACACATTAATAGCACCCAAAGCGCTTTACAATACAAGCCTCATTCACCCATTCACACATCAGTGGGAGGCTGCTGCCATGCAAGGCTAGACAGAGTTGAACTGCCGACCCTTCGATCACTGGACAACCCACTCTACTCGTAAAGGTTCTGTATGCATTTTAATGAATGAATGGTTTACTTTGGTCTGTATATATCACACTCTACAACAATCAAACACAAAACCCAAAAACGGAATATTCTAGAAGCAAAAGCTTATTTTCTGCCTCTCCTGTTGACCTGATCCACTGTTTACATTAATTTAAATATGAACATTATTGAACATTCTCATAACAAAAGAATCAATAGAAAAACAGATCTACCATCTCAATATTTTTTAAACTTTGTCAAAGAAGTGAACGACTTAAATCATGAAGTCCATTCCATAATTTCACACCCACAAATACATCTATACATTTGTCCTCACTTTAGTAAATTCAAAAATATAAAGACCTCTTAAATTATTACTCTCTCAATATTTGGAACAATGTTTTTTACTTTATAAATCATCTGTAATATTTTAATATTTATGATATCCAGCCATTTTAAGGTTTAAAGTTGAATAACTAATAGCTCTTTTTGTAATTTTGCTGATGTGTCTATAATAGTTTTTCCTGCATTTCTCCATATTTCTGCACAGTATGTTAAGTAGGGCATAACCACATTCTGTAATTGTATTTTTTTTTTTTTTTTACGTTGTATATGTTGTGAATTTTAATTTTAGTGGACCCCAGAAAGACTAGCAACCACCACAGTGGGACCTAATGGGGATTCTTTTAATCCAATCCAATCCAATCCAATCCAATCCAATCCAATCCAACTTTATAAAGCACTTTACAGCAACCACAGTGGACCAAAGTGCTGTACAGAAAACAAAACCAAAACCAAAATAAAATACAAGAACACACTAAAAGACATAAAACAACTGTATAAAAATAAAAGATATAAGACTAAAATAATTAAAAGCAGTAAAAGACATGAAACAGCTGTATAATTAAAACCATAAAGCAATAAAATAACATAAAATACATAACTCTAAAGTAGATAGGTTTTAAGACTGGATTTAAAAACTGCCAGAGAGGAGGCTTGTCTAACGTGGAAAGGCAGTTGGTTCCATATTAAACAAATAAACCTTTAATTCACCAAATAAACGACATGTCCAGATGTCCAGCTGTATAATCCCTGGATTAGATTACATCATTGTATCTGATGCTTGCAGATCGTATCTAACATCATCAACAGGAAATTCGTTGAGTGAAAACATCCTGTCTGCACTTTTGTTTGTTAAAAATGATGTATCTGCAGTCGTTATGTTTTGTCCATTGTAGATGCATTGTAAGCAGTAATGGTGGGCATATCAGGGGAATAGTGTTTGGCTGCTGCAGTAACACAAGTGCTATTGCCCCTTGCTAATTGGAGGCAACCAAGCTGAAATTCTTAATTAACTGTCGGTGCCTCAGTGAAGTTAATTAGAGAACACTCGCAACTAATCCAGAGTTCTTAGAATTTGTGACAATTGGAAACACAAGATCTTGAAGCGCACGCACAAATAGTTTTGTCACCGAGATATAAAACAAAAGCACAATCTACATCTTCGGGTTTTCCATTTGATGCCATATATGGTGTTGTGTGTCTGTTCGGTTCTGCGACGGCTTCCGCTGATGGATTGTTTTGAACACAGACAATCAGTGAGAATGAGCAACTAAATGAACTGAGCAGCAGAAATCACACACTGGGGTCTACCATTGTGAATGCCAAGACATCTGGAGTGCTCGACTTGAAAGCGGCGCAGCTCAACACAATGAATCATGCTAATATATCACAGCTACAGGGCAGATGAATTATCCTCTCCCTGTCTCTCTACATTATTCAATTTCTGTGGGATTGTCTTTTTTTTCAGCGTTGATCAAAGATTGCTACTTTCTATATTTCTCTTAAAAAAAACATTAATTACAGAATCATTCACCTTAACTCTTTCCCTCCTAAAGATGTGATTTGACAACCAGTAGAATAGGGTTAGTTTTCTCTAATGTGAAAGATGTTGTGATAGGTGGAGGTGACCACAACCTATACTAGGACAACCAATAGGATTAAATATTTTTTTTTATAATAAAATGTTTTACAAAAATAAATTAAAAACAAACAAAAATAAATTTTCTATACTTTTCTTATTATTTTTAAAATTATTTTAACT
>JAPTGZ010000006.1:36112172-36122913 GCA_029814645.1 Fowleria isostigma | reverse complement strand
CACACCTATGGACAATTTAGAATCATCAATTAACCTATCAGTGCATGTCTTTGGATGGTGGGAGGAAACCGGAGAACTCGGAGAAAACCCACGCAGACATGTGGAGAACATGCAAACTCCACACAGAAAGGTCCCCCCGTGCATGGTGCGGGGATCGAACTAAGGACCTTCTTGCTGTGGGGCGTGAGCGCTAACCACTACACCACCGTGCCGCCCTAGACTATACAGTATTTAACCAATTCAGTTTATAATGGACTAATACAGTTTTCTTTAATTTCTTGTTAATTTCAATGCCTGGAAAAACTAAAAGGTAAATTTTTTGGACAAATATATAATAATAATAATAATAATAATAATAATAATAATGATTTATTAATGGTAAAAAATATTAATAATGTAACAATGCATAATTTAGATGCCATAGAAGCCAACTAGTCCTTTATTTGCATGCTATTTGTAGTATCTAACCAGCAAAGCCAAGTTGAAAATGATGATGATACTGATGTTTGGGAGGGGCATGCATGTGGTGTTTATGAAACTTTTCTTGTTTTAACTAACTTTTGACTTTGAGCTATGATAGCTACTTGTTACGAACAGCACATAAAAAGTGGATTTAATTGACATAAGTGTCACATTATATGCGCAGTATGTGCATACTTATAACTTGTAAAACGACTAACCCTTAAATACTATCCCCAGTCTGTGGGCCAGTTGGATATGAAACTCCCGGGCTGAAAAATGGTCCCAGCATGCCGCTGACTCCAGACACTTGTTTTGATAAAACCATCATGGCAATGAGCTCTTTTGGCTTCAAAATTGCAGTTCAGAAATCAATAGCCCCTTTTACACAGCATTTCTGTTATGGGAATATTTCATCTTTGTTTCAAAAAGATGTCTGTATAAACACAATGGTGGTCTCGCATTTATTGTGTCTTAGTAATGCCTCAGAAGGTGGTAACAGAGCAGTGAAAAAGGTGGGATCATGATTATGGAATGGTATGTAAAAGGAACACCTCTCAGTCCACAACCAAGATGTGAAGTTATGATGATGGCAACCCACAGCAAGACAGCGGGCGCATATGGAGGCATTGGCATGATTATCCATGTGGTGGGCACGAACAAAGCAGGCAGAGGTGGGCTCAAGCAGGCATGACCAAAGCTAGGGGTGGTGGGCACGAACAAAGCCGACCGTAGTGGGCATGAATGAAGTAGGCATGAATGAAGTCGACCCGCGATGGGCATGAACGGACATGAATAAAGCTACGGGTGGTGGGTACAAACGAAGCCGGCCGTGGTGCTTCATGCCAGTGCCTTCATATGTGCCCTGTCGCTCCCACATCAGGGGATTTAAAAATGCATCCCTGACCCTTTGCAGAACGCTGTGTAAAAGGAACCCCTCTTGGTCACAAAGGTGCAACCTTTTGATGACAGCGAGCCCCGGCATGGGAGAGACAGCGGGTGCATATGGAGGCACTGACATGACTACACGGCTACGTAGCATTTTCATCAGGCATGTGATGGACTTGAACAAAGCCGGCCGCAGTGCTCCATGCCAGTGCCTTCATATGCACACTGTCTCTCCTGTTTTGGGGGGGGATTTAAAAATGCATCACCGCCCCTTTGATTCCGGGGCCTAGGTCCCCTGTGTAAGAGTCCATCCTGTCTCACCCCTGTTATGCCTTTGTCTTGGCTGTTTAAATCAGTCAGCGGTGGAAAAAGGTGGGTCTCTGTGTAAGGGAGGCTAACGGGTAACATCATAGAAGGTTCATCGACTACATATTTAATATAGTGTGACTATATTTGCCCAAGAATCTTCTAAATAAAGTGGTGAAACTGGCAATAAGATCAGTAAAATCAAAAGACTTTCATTACACCTGAAATGTGTAATAAATGTCAAGTGTCTTAAGTAGTGTACAGTTGAAGACATTGCAGTGAAATATGATAATTCGGTGGACATGTTCTTGCAGAGTCTAAATCGAGCTGCACAAGTGATAACGTCTGACAGGCGAGTCAATGGGAAGGCATCTGCCGAGTAGACGGGGTCTGGGAGGAGGTAGAGAGCATTATTATCCAGGTTAATACTACAGAGGGAAAAGAAAGCACCGGGTTGATTGTGGAGGAAGAGCTGGGACTGTTGGTGCGGTTAGACCTGCTGGTGCTGAAACCTCAGTTGGATGGCAGGATGTTAATAACGGTGGAATAGTGTTTAATTAGAAGACCACTTCCCGTTCGCACCTCTCCCCAGCACTTCATCCCCCCGCCTGTCTGCCGCCCAACGCTATTCTGACATCCCTGTCAGCCCAGGTCATTACCAGGGATTTTTTAATGAATTTTGGGCATGTTTTTCTGTCTGCCTTACATCTAATTAGCTGACAATAATGTATCGAACTCAAGCGCAAGCTAAGTATAAATATGCATGAATTTGCAGCGAGAGAGAGAGGATGACACCTCTCAGAGCAGAGTAGCGTGCAGTCGCTCTCGCCTTCCCTGTTAGTTGCAGTTCAGATCAGAGAGTCGACAACAGAACCTCTCAACTTCGCAGACACACATGTACGCTCTCGCAAAACCCAGGCACTAATTATCTGGCAAAATGTGCTGTGCCTGCTCTTTGCTTCAAACGCTACACTCCGCCGAACAGTAAAGTGTACGGTGCTGAGGACCGCTTAAGGATATCATGGATTCTTAAACAAATGCGACATACCTGAGGCCACTTATAATATGTTTCCAGTGCACTGACACGTAAAGTTTATTGATCACGATAGGTAAGCTTGACTCTATTGGTGAGGAGACTCGCATAGATAGTACGCAACTGTTCTCAGTGGTTTTAATTTTCCAGGATAACGAACAAAACAACTCAGAATCTATTTCACTGAAGGGTTTGTGGAAAATAATATATTATTTAAGTTACATTTAGACTGCTTCTGTACAATGGTGTATGAGGGTCGCATAAGAGTCGTAATATTTCGAAATAAAGTCGAATAAAGTCACGATATAATGAGAACAAAGTCATTGTTTTAAAAAAAAACCTAATTATTTAATGAAATTAATGTCATACTTTCATGAGGTTAAAGTCGTAATATTTTGAGAACAAAGTCATAGTATAACGAGAAAAAGTCATTATTTAACAAAAATAATGTTCTTTTCTGAGATTAAAATCATAATATTTCAAGAATAAAGTCACAATATAATAAGAATAAAGTTGTAGTTTGCAAAAAAAACATTATTTAACAATAATGTACTATGTAATGTAAATACTTTTATGAGAGTGGGATAACATCCCAGCAATCAGGTTCATCCAGTTCAACAGAAGTGAAGTTGCTGCTTCGCTTGTTTCATTTTCTGTAACCAGAAAGTCCGTCAAATTTATTTTCAAAATATTACAACTTTAATCTCGTATAAGTACGTTATTTTAATTATATAGTGATTTTTTTTAAACTATGAGTTTATTCTCATTATATTATAACTTTATTCTTGAAATATTATGATTTTAATCTCAGAAAACGCCAAAATTATTTTGTTAAATAATGATTTTTTTTTTTAAAAACTACAACTTTATTCTCATATTATGACTTTATTTTTGAAATATTACAACTTTATTCTCATAAATGTACACTATTTTCATTAAACAATGAGTTTTTAGAAAACTATAAATTTATTATTATTGTATTATGACTTTATTCTCAAAATATTGTGAGTTTAATCTTATAAAAGTACATTATTTTTGTTAAATAACAGTATTTTGAAAATTATGACTTTATCTCATTATATTATGACTTTATTCTCAAAATATTCTGACTTTATTCTTGTAATGACAAGCGATTTTCCTTTCTTTTGTGGCCCTAATATGCCATCGTACTTCTGCATTAAAGGAGTCTCAGTTTTCACCGTAGTACACAGACACACTGGAAACACTTACCTGCAATAGTGTTTAGAAACATGAGGTATTCAAAGTTGGAAATCTCCCGTCTCTGCCAACGCTGGGTCATGTTGGAGGACTTGAAAAGCTGCCGAGGGGTGGCCAAGGAGATCCGCCTGGAAAGAACATTTAAACCATACTTTAGAAAAAAAAAAGGTAATGGAATAGAACCTTTAAAATGCAAAAACAGTCCTATGAGAGCCATGCCAGGTTCTTAGACAAACTTGAATAAAAGTCTAACAACTGAAAAAAACATAATGGGCTGAAATGTTAGAAAGCTGTTCTATTACTAAAAATGGAAACGCAGTTTGAGTTAAGTTTAATTTTACTAAATTAAGACGTTTCGTAATCGGTCTTACTCTTAAAATAAGGAATTCTTGATCCTCTGGTTAAATCTAGATCAGTATTTGAAACAGTAAAGACAAAGTTATTTCTTCTCTCAAAACATGCTTGATAGTACTGTTTTTCTTTTTTTTTTTTTTAGAAACCAATTAACATTAAATACCCCTGAACAACATAGAGTCGTGGAAAAATTATTAGACCACTTTACATTTTCATAAATTTCTTGTTCATTTTAATGCCTGGTACAACTAAAGGTACATTTTATGGACAAATATAATGATAACAACAAAAAGAGCTGATAAGAGTTTTAATTTCAGAGCTGATATCAATCCATTTTCCATAGTTTTCTTGATTTTAAAAAAAAAAATCTTTTTATTCGTTTTTAAGCAATACAGAACATAAAACAGGACATATCTAACAGGAGTACAAGAATAAAAAAGAAAAAAGGGACAATTGAAGGCTGCTGTAGTGATGACAGAGTTATACAAATGGAGGAACATACAAAGAATTAAAACAAAAAAAAACAACAAAAGAAAAAAAAACAAAGAGGGGAAAAAAGTATATCAAATATTTATTATATTTCTTGATAATAACTAAAATCACAGAGGTTCTTACATTAATATCTATGACATTGTACTGACAAAAACAGAGCTTTTATTCATTCCATGTTTTCTTTTCTGCCCGTTTTAGTCACATGATGCACACAGGAGTTAGTACTTGATTGCATAACCATTGTTTTTGATGACTTTTGATGATTTAATATTTTCTTCTGTGATTGTAGTTTTATGTAAACTTCCTAATTATTTTTTCCTCTCCATCTAACTTTCCCCATGTGATTTATCACCCTTTATTCTAATACTATTCTCTGCATTTTGTATCTTTCAAGGAAAATGAGGCATTTTCCAACATTTAATTTACTGATCATGTAGATGTTAATAAAAGCTCAGAATAAATTCAAAGGTTTTTATGTTAAAAGAGAGAAAACTAAAGCAAAAGTAACTTTTTCTGCAAAATTTATCAGTAACTGAACATGAAAACAATTGTTTACAACCGCTGTCATTTGCCAAACTATACTGCTCAAAAATTAAAGGTAACACTTAAACAACACATGACCTCAAATAATGAAATATTGCAGTTGAAAATCATTATTCAATATATAGTAGTTTGTTGAACAAACTAATATAAAAAAATGATCAATACATCAGTATATCAGTATATACTGAATAACAATTTTCAACCGCAATATTTTATTAATTAAGATCTAAGATGTGTTGTTTATGTGTTCCTTTTATCTTTTTTGAGGAGTTTATATGGGTTTTACTGGTGATTTTATGTTGTAGAAAATATTTCCATGTTCATTACGGAATTTCTGAATATCAAAAAAAGAAAAGACTCATGGGTGCCTCTATGAAACAGTTGAAACTGAAGCTTTTTAGATACAATAATAAAAGAAAAATGTAGACGTGTTTCCCTCCAGGATGTACATAATGATGCCCTCAGATAAATGCAAAAAAATATATACTCTTGCTCTGAGCCATCCCAAAATCAATTAATGTTTAATAAAATATTGGGGCCAAAAATAGGACCAAAATTGGGACAAGGAAACTTACCTAGGTGTCAGTGCATTTGATCTGGAAAACATGTCTGTAAATGGTTTTATATAGCGCTATAAATACACTGTGTTCAATGTGTCGATATTCGTGGTTTTTCATGAATCTCAGTCTCATTCAAGGTTTTGTGTGTAACCCATTGTGTCCACTCATGTTACAAGCAGAACCTGCCCATTTAAACACAATTAAACTGAAAGTGATTTTGCAATAGCAGTCATTTTGTTGAAACACTCTGCCTTACATAATTGGTTCAATTCCCAAAATGTACCTGAGAGAATAAAAAGATAATCAAAAAAATTGTAGCGTGTAATTTTCGTGCCCTTTTTACCGTGTTACATGCAGATTTTTGCATAAAAATGTGTTTTTATCTAAAAAATATTTTCCCTTTTATCTCAGTAAATATTTATTTTTAAAATAGACCCAAAGTGCTTCCAAATTTGCTTCATAACATTTATCTAACTCTTGAATTTTAAGCCCCTCTGTGCTGTTTTAGGACCAGTTTTTAATTGAATCACCCACATCTGAAGCTGCTGCTAAATTGCACTTCACCTGAATTATTTAAATTTATTGATCAGATTAGTGCATTGACAGTTATTAAAAACTTTAGATCACTGGATGTGTTTGTCGCTGGTGCCTCTGTGGGGATTAAAATAGCTGTTTGGCATTGGAGATTGACATTTCAGTTTAATTGGTAAATTGTGGAGATTTTCTTTCCACCAACTAAAAAAAAGTAAGGGTTTGGAGATTGTGTGTGTGTGTGTGTGTGTGTGTGTGTGTGTGTGTGTGTGTGTGTGTGTGTGTGTGTGTTTTTTAGAGTGTCTAAACAGGGCTGTTAGCAGTATGAGAGTCTAGAGTCTAAAGGGAATGTGGTTTTCTCTCTGGTCAGTGACCTGGCTGTAGCCCTGCTGTATAGAGTCTTCTGTCAGAGAATTAGGTCAGTTCAGTCAGGGTCAGTGCACATCCACTGACTGGAGCAATGGGACTTCAAATGACTCTGGGAGGCCAGGCTGCACATTCTCTGAAGAAGGTAAGCCAGGCAATGGAGGAAATTTGATCAATTCTGTCCAAAATATCTACCTGGTAAATGTATTTTGACGTTATGTGTGGAATCTGCCACCCACCTGGCTTGAGGAAGTCCGTAGCTGGTGCCCACTCCGACCCGAGGCAGACTGTAGACCACCTTCTTTACCGTGGCCTGGTCTGGAAAGTTGAACATGACTGATGCTGGGAACAACCAAAGACATCACTTAGTGTTAAATAAAAGAGAACCTGTGTATTTATATGCATTAACATATGGTGTTTGAGTCTGTGGAACCCGTTTTCATTTTTAATTAAAAGAAAAATGATGAGTAATTATTTTTAAAAAATTTTTCCTCTCATATGTACATTACATTACATTTTATTAAAAAACAAACTAAAAATGAGTAGCATTTTATAAATATTTGTGATTTAGCAAAGGCAAAAGGTAAATATTAAACAAATATGCTTCTTATTTAACTTGTAATTGGGATTAAGTAAACATCTGTTGAGTATTTTATTATAAAATTGTTTAATTATGTTGAATAAACTCTGTAAAATCTGACCCATCAAAAACTAGCCACAAAATTCTAGTTTTTTGGAATCGAGATGATTACACTTTTTAACAAAATCCAAGCAAAACATTTTGCCATATCATTTTGTTTATGAGATATTTTTGTATCACATTTGATACATTGGGTATTTTTATAAAGCACCTTAAATACCTGTAGTATCAAATTTGATGCACACGTTTTTACCACAATTTAACTCTTCAATACATAATCATTAAGTAAGCACACACTGTTTCAGTACATGAAGTAATTAAATGCATATATTTTAATTGTAATATAATTCCTCTTAACCCTTTTTAAGGCAAATGACTATTTTTGGTCATTTCCACAAACATTAAATATGGGACTAAGAAGCATGTTGGTTTTTATAACAGAATACAGTGATTCAGAGAGATTTTATAGACATGTTGAAGCTGTAAATAGTGAACATAATGAGTGATTTTTTTTCTTTTTTATCAGTTTATGACCTTATAACAGTTGTTTTATTGCATGTCTACTTTTTAGCAAGTGCTGCTCATGTGTTTTATGGCAAGATGAGGTAGATGATGATGTTCAATAACATACAGAGGTTGAAATTTTTAATTTTAGACTTTTTCAATAGATTAACGTAATGTTTTAAAAATTACTAAAGACTTTCCTGCAGAAAGTGCGTGGGCGATTGAACAATAGCAGCCATATTAAAAAGGCCAAAAAAAACCCCAAAACTTTCCACTGATTATTATCCACTAGGGGGCCAAAACCACATATCGGTCACATACAAGGTTTTTAAGAAAAGTATTGATCGTGATAACATAGAGGTCTCAAAACCTGCTGTAGCAAATATGATACAAATGCAGCGGGTCCACCACACCCAGGAACACTGGCTGAATAACAAAAATATGAACACCAAGCAAGGGTTAAGTGTTTTTTCCACTTACTTCTGTTGGCCATAAAGACCTCCACGGCTGTGTTCTGCAGGAGATAACGTCTGGAGAAGACTGCTCGGATCTCACTGAACATCCACTTCCCATGTAAACCCTCGGTGTAAGCTAAGACCTAGAATGGCAGACAGAAAAGATAGATGCATTCTATATTTAATAATCATATAAAACCAAACAGATACATGATGTGAATGAAAGTTTCAACAAAAACATATGATAGAATAATTAAACAACAGATTTCATATTTGTTTTAGAAAGGGTGTTTATAGTACCTGTGTTTTTGCAATTATATGTCATGACTAATATCGAGTATTTTTTTTTTGGATCCTTTTGTCTGCATTAATGCTTAAAGACCACACAACCATCTACCGATCTAAATTATTTAATAACTCTTAAACATTACTCCTATCAATACATGTAAATACTTTGTGTAAAATGCAGTTTTTCATCTTTTCATGGTCAAAACATATGACCCATTTGGACATTCAGAGCCTCCATAGTTCCCATGGAAACACTGTCATCTTGCAACATTGATTTATCAGCAAAACTCATGGAGTTGGATCAATGACAGTGGATGGACACAATTGTTTTTATTTTCAGTTAACATATTTGCTGAAAAAGTCATTTTTTCTTCTTTTTTTTTTTTTTGTTTCTGATGTAATAACCCTAAACTTTATTCTAATTTTCTATGAATATCGACATGACCAGTAAAGTAAATACAGGAAAATACATGATTTTCATTGAAAAAATACAAATTACAGAGGATACTATTATAATAAATGGTGATAAATCCTTTATTATAGAGGTGAAATCTAAAGAAAATGTACTTATGGAGTGCCACAAAAGTAACACTGGGTCTTTATGGGTTAATAAATATGCCATAGATTTATTGGAGATATTCAAACTCAGTATGTATAGTGAGTCTAAAGCAAACTATATAGTCACAATAATAAGCCCTTTAACCCATTTAAATCCAGTAAAAGTACACTTTTTGACTTTGATCACATTAAAATTACCACATAATATCATACATCCTGTTATATCACTCTTCCACTCTACATAGTTTGAACCTTACATCACATTGAACCATTTACAACATGGACTGTACGTGGCAAATGCAGTTTTTTTCACTGGTTTTCAGTAGGAGTACTTCTCTGCAGCTAAAATAAAATGATGTGTATGTGTTGATGGATGTTGGAGAGTTGTGTGTATGTGTGCATGGAGAAATCTGTATTTGTACCTACATGTGTATTTAGAGTTTGGCATTTAAAGAGATGAAACTCTGAAAAGCAACAGTTACAGTAGGGATTCATGTTGGTTTGGCTCAGTGAAAATAGATTAAATATTCATGGGTAATATTTTCAGGATGTTTTTTGACAGCTCTGACCTCTAAAAAAAAAACAACCACATAACAATCAAACCATATAAGAACATTTGAAGAGAAACAAGTAAAAGCCAAAGGGTTTAATGCAAAATCGAATGTTTATTACGTCTTTTACTAAGGGGCTTTTCTTTACAACATAAAGCCAACTGTATGTTGCAGTGTTTCATACTTTTCCATTCATTACATTAAGATATGATACGATTCACACCCAAATCATGATACAGAGGATGAAGCCCATTCTGATTCAACACATTTAGTCTGTAGGAGACATTCAATCAGATGATTATTTATTTATCAGTGCAATGGAATCAGTTGTGACTTTATTTACACTGTCACTTTATTTTTAATCTTTACATTTTTTATACATATTTTTCATATTTTTATACTATTTAAGCCACTGTCACTTTAACAGTTTTAGCACTTTTAACACAAAATGTTTTTTAACTTACTCCTTTATATACTGACATGAGCCAAAGCATCGACATCTTATTTAAAATGTGTACAGTCGGTGCATTTATTGAATGACAATAAAGCGAGTCTAAGTCTAAATAAAACCACGACTTTAACAAACTGGCTTTTGTGTTTGTGTTTGTGTTCATGTGCATGCGGTGAAGTGGTGGAAAAGGGTTATCAGACACTTCTGAAGTTTTGTATAATCCCAGGTATTATGAATTTTTTGGAAGGGAAATGTGCTTTGTGTTTTAGAATATGTGTCTCCATCAGACGGACAGACAAACAGACGCAAATGACTGTATGTCTATTGTTAACAGGAAAAAACAAACAAAACTGGACTCTGTGGTTTTGATATGTATATGATATGTATGAGTTGGAAGTGATTCTTGATGCAACGTGTGTCACAGATGTATAGGACGACTAAGAATCCCTTTTTTTTCATTTTTGATCTCACCACTGTATGCATGTACATATATGCAGTTATGTATGGGTGTATGTGTATGTATGTATATATACATGCATGTACA
>JAPTGZ010000006.1:36077756-36089510 GCA_029814645.1 Fowleria isostigma | reverse complement strand
TGGATTTTTATGCTAAATATAAATCTAACTATGACAATTAAACAAGTTTTCTTTAGCTGTCTCAAGAAACTCGCAAGGAAATTGAAATTAACTGAAATTTATTTTTTTGTTCACAGCTTCAGTTAAACCAACAGACAATGACTCCCTATAGAGATTAATGACTATTGATATCAGTTACAGGTATTGTTGTAGACACCTCCATTTGTGAGCTAGCGCTAACGGTATCACGCTTTATGTACTTTCCGAGGTAGCCCATCAGTAAGAAGGTTTTTTTCCAAGTAGGTCATTAAATATGTGGACACATGCTTTCTCTTATTAGGCCCTCTGCATTTTTCTTTTCTTGTTCCTCCTCAGCTGCACCCCGCGCTGCTGCAGCAATCTGCATAGAGAGACATTTGTCATCATTAGCCCTGCTCTGACAGTTGGCACCCGGTACCTCAGATCTCTCGGACTGGCAATTATGAACCCTTCATCCCTTATTTAGGCAACATCGTCTAATTTCATCACAAGCCACACCAGCAGCGTTTGATTACCAACAGCCTCGAACCGCCAACGAACGTGCCCTCGATTCCTACCGATTTTACTTTGTTTTGTGTCTTCAGCGCACTCCTACTCGCGCATCACATGACACGTGGGAGAGAGCCGCGTTTGGTTCATCTGAGATTTGAAATTACTTATAGGGACATGCAGGCTGAAAAGATGACTGTATATGAGCATCATGGGGTCAGTGGGCTGATGATTACAGCGCCCACCTTCAGATGGTAGACATCGCACAGACATTAAGATTAATCACAATGCTCATGCTTAAATGCTGATGCTTAGTCTTTATTTCCTATTATTTTTTTCATCTTTTTTCAGTTTATTTATAATTCTTTTTATTTATTTTTCCGCTTTATTTTATTTTTATTTATTTATTTATTTTTTCTCTTTATTTTTTAAGATTTTGTCTTCTATATTTTTATTTATTTTTTTTATTATTTATTTTTTCTCTTTTTTTAAATTTATTTTTTCCTCTTTATTTTTGATTTTTTCGTTCACATTATCTGCTATCCATATTTACATTTGTCTCTTTATTGGGTACATATGTGTTCTGTACGTTGTGTTAAAGTTCGTTTTGGTGTACTAATATATGTTTACCACTAATTTCTCTGATATAATTGCAACCATACAAGCTTAAAGAGCGAAACTGATGGTGGGAGTAAATAACTTGTACTTCTTCTCACTCCCTTTTGGGTGACTATATTTCTTTATGTATAATTCTATATGCATATTCTCTATGTATATTTCTCTATGCGCACTTGCTCATGTAAATTTTATGTATATGATGTTTACAGCAAACTTTCCATGTATATCGGTGTACACATAATGAGATGTATATGAACAGTATTGAATA
Source organism: Fowleria isostigma (assembly GCA_029814645.1). Lineage (NCBI taxonomy): Eukaryota > Metazoa > Chordata > Actinopteri > Kurtiformes > Apogonidae > Fowleria > Fowleria isostigma. The sequence goes on along the minus strand of JAPTGZ010000006.1, from coordinate 36,088,117 downwards.
TTGTAGATGTATATGTAATTAATATTGTACATAGAGTGCATAAGCTGGAAATAAACTAATAAACTAAAACTAAACTACTATAGGGTTTATATTAATAGCGGATTGTTTCATATAGTTATGTGTATTTGTGTGCACATAATGACATGTATATGATATGTGGATCTTGTGTTATTTCTGTTATTGTGAACAGTATTGTACATAGAGTGCACAAGCTCGAATAAACCAAGTAAATGTTGGCTTTAAGACACACAACGCAGACACTTAACATGGAAAATAAAAATAGAAGGATGGCAAAAAAAATCCCCATAATTCTTTAAGAGGCTTTTATCAGTTTGTTAGCAGTAACCCTAACAAATAAAAAAGAAAAATGTGCTGAATAAAGTCATAATAAACCAGTCAGACTCCTGCTGCAGTCTCCAAAATACACAATGTTCAGCATTGTCATGTATAACAAACTGTGATGCTAAACTGTGTGCTAATAAAGGGAACGGAAAGCACTACACCAGCACTTTCCTGTAACCAACTACTATCTGTATCACCCATGCAGCAAAAAGGGCATCCAACAAAATGTATTCCAATATTTTCCTTTTTGTAAAGCAAACCAGACATTTTCTGGATCGTTATTTTGGCAAACAAAACCGAATTGTATTAATGCTAAATTCATGCAAATACATGCATGTAATTTATCACAAAGGCTGACAAGCGTACCATATTGCAGAGGGGAGGGGTGAAGGGCCAAATGATGCTGAAACAATCAATTAAGTTTCATCATTTACATTTCTCTGTTTTCAGATCATTTCCATCATGTTGATAAGTTTGATGTTTTCCGTGTGTGCGTATCTCGTATATCTGGTTTACAGTGAGCAGCCCCTGGTCAGCTGATCACTCGAGGGTTTCACTGAGCCTCTGGCTATGTGATCCAGCTTCCTGACTTCTCCAAAGGAGGCACTGCTGATACACAGCAGAGAATAAAACAACTGAGAGCACACCACCCAAAGGGGGTCCTCTGTGAGACTCAGGGCCCAAAAATTAACTGGCCTCCTACAGAGACACCATATTGCTTGGAATAATAATATCCCGTTATTAAAAAAAACCCCAATGACAATTTCATTTTGTGACAAAATAAAATTATAGAAAATGTGTCAAAGTGAGTGGCTATCCCATGAGATTAGGCTTTATAATTTCTTTCAGTTCAAGAGCTCATGTTGATGTCACATCTCTGAAGTGTCACTGCTTTTAATCTAATTTACACTCAGATATGTCATCCTATTAAGTCCAGCTTGACTAATCTGCACATTAGCTTGGGAGCTAGCTGGTAAACTCCCTTTGTATGGGATGATCTGTGCTGGAGCTAAATGACCCCAGAAATTTAATATAAAACAGACTTTATTTGTTCTTCTCTAATAGGATTATGAAAGTAACTTAAATATTCCAACTGCCACTGTAATTATAGATGCTACTTAAAAGATTGCTGGTTGTAGAAGGCGATAATAGATTTTAGAATAATTTAACGTACATTTCATTGGTGATGATTTTGTCAACAATCAGATGACAGTGTCTCCTCTGAATTCATTTAACAGTGGTGTACCGAGAAAACAGGCGAAATACCACCGTGTAACATATAAACAATGCAATCCAGCTTTAATGTTAGATTTGACTAAACTTCTGCTGGTGTTTACATAAAGACTACTAAGAATTTTACCAAATTTACCTCAACTTTAACCGTAACCGCACGCTAAACAGCAAAATATATGAAGCAAAGCAAGAATTACCACCTTAAGCACCACAGTTGCATTCAAATTAGAGAAGATTTGGAACTTTAAAAAAAAGTCGATTATTACATATAAGGATCAGATGGATCAGAGAGGTTATGCATCACATTCAGCTGAAGAAAATTAGATATAGCCTTAAGGGTTTGACAAGGAGGTTTTATACCACTTGGCAGCCATTTATCAGCTTTGTAGAATGGATGGTAGCTTCTGACATATCTGTCTAATTTCAGTATTTGTGTACCATCTTAATTTTTTTTTTTATTCTTTTATTTTTTTCCCCTTATTTATTTAATTATTTATTTTTTATTAATTTATTCATTTGCATGTTTATTTATTTATGTGTATGTGAACATACAAATATGCAAGTGTGTATATCTGTACGTATATATATATGTGTATGTGTCTGTACATATATTTGAAGGGGATTTATATATTTTTAGTATGTAAGTATACACTATGTCTGGCTTTAGGCATATTCTCATGTATATTTCTCTATGTATATTCTCCATGTATAACTCTTTATGCATATTCTCTGTGTACATTTCTCTATGCATACTCGCTCATGTAAAATTCAATGTATATTGTGTTTACAGCAATCTTTCTATGTATATCTGTGTACACATAATGAAATGTATGTGAACAGTGTTGAATATTGTACATGTATATGTACTTAGCATTGTACACAGAATGCATAAACTTGAAATAAACTAATCAAACTAAACTAAACTAAACTATAACTTGACAGGGGTCCAGTTATTGGGGTAAGTGGGGGGCAGTTAGATAGGAACTGGATACAGCAGTGTCATGTACAAGTTGTATGTTTGCAATACATCTGCAAACTGAAAACAAAAAGACCTTGATCAAAAAAATGGTCATTATGTCTAAATATTTTATTGCTAACCCTTTAGCTTAAAAATATAGAACAAGAACAATAGACGGTCAGGGAAGTCAAATAAATCAATATAAGCTTATTTGCTTATTAATATTTATAGTTTAATCACCTTTTATTACATACTTAAAGCCATATTATATTGGTTTTGATTCAGAACATGTATATTATTACTTTATGGGTATGAATAGCACTACAGTGTAAAACACAAAACAATGCAATATATGGTTTATGACAGTGAATACAATCCATGCAGTATCTGTTCAAGTGCTCTCAAGTAGTGTCATCAAAGACCAGTTTCAACCATAGATAAGTACCACTGACCTTGTACCCGGCCATATTAACAGGACGATCAGTCTTAGAAGAAGAAAGGAAAAAGAAAAATGGAGGAGGAAAAAAATGAATAAGTGTGGAGGCATGCTATGGAAACAAAGAGGCCTTCAAAACAGGGTCACATGCTTGTGCAAAATTAGGGGAAGTAGAAGTCATTGTATTGATTTACACAATCATGCATGCATTTTGCTGGGTCAGAAATAGGCCTGTGCTGGAATCGCAGTCCCATATATCACACTGGAGGGCCTCCAATAGCCTAGCGGGATGCCGAATGAAGCAACAAAGCTCGCAATGTTGTAACGGTAAAGATATGGGTAAGAAGATTGGATTGTCTTTGGCCAGACTTTGACAACTGCTGGAGTCGGGGGGGGGGGGGACTGTGGAGCAGGTTGAGTTACTGTGTGATCTGTGCGGCCACATGCTTTAGATTAGGAGGTGATAATCTGAATGAAAATCCCTCCTTCTATCACGCATATGGATGGCCGAAAAGGGCTGGAGCACAAACTCCAGAGGTGCAACTGGATTCAGAGGTATCTGACTTTGGAGCGAGATAAGCCTGGAGAAGTAGAGGGCGGTCTGGTTCCAATAAAAGCCAAGTACCTGCTGGGTTACAGACAGTGGGAGAGAATGAGAGAGAGGACTATCAAAGGCTGGGAGGGGAAGAGGTTTTTAGCTACCTCTGACCACATAAAAACCATAATATGCTCCATATCCTGTGAAAATATGCCAATAACAATGTTCACTTTTACTATGAAATTTAATCAATTATTAATTATTGGGCACATTTGTCTTCTGTACATTGTATTAAAGTTAGTTTTTGGTGTACTAATGAATGTTTACAGCTATTTTTTTCTGATAAAATTGTAACTATAGAAGTTTAGGTAGTGAAAATAAGGGTTGGAGTACAAAGTTTTACTTCCTTTCACTCACTTTTGGGCTTCTAGGGTTGTATATTAATAGTGAACTGCCGTATATATATATATATATTTATGTATTATATATATTATCTACACACAATGATTGCAACCAATGTGTCCATTTATAATTCTACATGTACATTTCTTCACACAGATTTCGCTATGTATAATTCTCTATGTATATTTTTTATGTATATTTTTCTATGCGTATTGTTTGTGTAAAATTCTCTATGTATATAATCTTTACAGCAAATTCTTTATGTATATCTGTGTACATAATAATTATTGTACAGGGAGTGCACAAGCTTGAAATAAACAAACAAAAAAAAAGCAAAAAATAAAACATAAAAAATCAGACTGAAATGTGTTAGAATACAAATCTAAACTTACTATTTAATTTCTTCTCCAGAGATCATGTCAAACCATTAGGACAGGGGTCTCAAACTCATTTTTGTTCTGCCCAGTATGACCTCAAAAGGGTCAGACCAGTAAAATAATAAGAGTGCAAAAAGTGAAATTACATTTTAATAATGTTTACATCTGCAAACTATCCTTTCAAAATCTAAATAACATGAATAACCTGAAGTGTCTTAAGATAAATAAGTGCAATTTTAACAATTTTGTCTCCGTTTATTATTCACACATGTTCATTATATCTTACATATCACAGTGGATCTGCAAATACACAAAATATTTAATAACAGGCAGAATATTGATAAAAAAAATACACCTATTTTTCTTAAGACATATCAGTTTATTCACATTTTTTTTTTAAATGAAATGATAGTTTACAAAAGTCAGCATCTTCATGTAAGTTAAGTTTTTAGACAAAAACAAAGAGAAAGATTTGTTTGTCATTATTTATAGGTAAATTTAATAACATTTTACTGATCCGAGCCACTTTTTTTCCTCTATTTTCCTCTATATTTAACCTATTTTAACCCATAAAGACCCAAACAACCACCATCCATCAAAACTGTGTACTGCTATAAACTGTTTAATCCCTGTTGATCCACTACTCCATGTAAATAATTGGTGTAAACTACAGTTTATCATCTTTTTATGGTAATCAGATAGGACCTATTTGGATGTTCAGAGGCTCCGTATTTACCACAAAAACACTGTCATCTTCTACAGTATTGATACACCAGTAAAATCCATTAAGCTGGATCAATGACAGTGAGTTTTTGTTCAGCTAATGATAGATTTTGCTAAAAAAAGTCACATTTTCTTCAGTTTTCTCAGTTTTTGATATAATAACATTCGATTTTACTCTAAACTTTTAGGAATATCTACATAATTAGTAATTAAATGTTGGAAGATACCTGATTTTCAGGATAATATTACAATAAATGACAATAAATCACTTAAATATAGAGAAAAAAAATATTTCGGAAGTGCCACAAATGGGTAAAGATCATATCGGTCTGTACATCTTTGATTGTTAATATGTTTAGTATCATTTTTGCATTTCACAAATTCATTCCATAGACCAGACTGGACCCTTTGGGGGCCGGATTTGGTCCCCGGGCCACATGTTTGAGACCCCTGCATTAGGATATATATATGGGGAGAAAAAAAAAAAAAAAAAAAGATGCTACTCCCTGTCTATTATTTCTGCCTGGTAACAGTGTGAAAATATCACTGAAGCTTGCCAAGAAGCTACTGGCAGTGATTCCATGACAGGCTGTGATGATAATGGGAGTCACCTATCTATCAGGGTCCCTTCTGCACACACCACCTCCTGCCGCATCCTCCAAGTGGGAGTCAATGCTGACGAGCGGCGCGTTGCCCTCATAATGTCTGGTCATATGCTGTTCTGACTGGAGCAGAGATGAGTGTAAATGCCTTTGTGTTCCTTATCTGATCCTGCAGCATTAGCTTTTTGAAGTCCTCTTCAAAGCGTGCACTGTGAGTCGGAGTGCCAGTGCAATGATGAGAGCCAGAGAGGGTTTAGTGTGAACGCAGGGTCTCTTTATTTTTGCATTATGGATTACTGTCTGGAACAAAACAACAAAGCTCTTCCATAAAACAACACCTGAATGCATCACGAGAATCGACATGATAAAGCTAACCAGTAGCTGTAAATTATTAAAACAGTTATCAATTCATGTTTTTTTTACTTATCTACTTTTTTTTTGTAAGAATTCCTATCTATTTTACTTTTTTAAAATTTTTGTTACCATTGTTATCATAATTTGGATATAAATATATTCATCATGTAATAAGAACATCTAACTATAATGTCTTAATTTTAATATTTCAGGTTTACTATTTACTTTTGTTAAAATATATTATTTTATCTTAAAATTAAATAGTAACATCAGAAAAACCCATTTCACACATTAAAATAATAATATGCACGTTTTAAGCAGATGAGAAATAAAACACTACAATAAAAAGATTGACATACATGTATTTTTGATTAAATCTCACATTTTAATAAAAAAGAAATTGTTAAATGTACAAATAGTTGATTTTTAAAAAATATGAATATGATTACTATAATTATACATCATTTTAATGCAACGTGCGTTAATTTCTGGCGCAAGGAATTGTTGCGCATGGCTTTTGCAGCATACTCGATCTGCATATTAATACACACTAGAGATACACATCACAGATGAAACTCGTTGGATCTACATTCAAGATAATAAATGTGTCAGTTATAATTAAAGCCTTAAATAAATAAATAAAAAATAGTCATAAGAATTATTTGTCTGAGAAAAAAAAACAACTACTTTTCCGGAAATATCTGATAAATATATTTAAACCTGGGAGAAGTAGTTAAAAACAGAAATATTATATTCTTGATAATTACAAAACGCAGCTTAAAAATACAACAGATCTTATTCTAAATATATAAATACAACGGGAAAAAATACTGCCTAATTACTTCATTTTAATTTAGAATCATGTAATGTGGCTCGTGGAAGAAATTAGATCCAATCTTCTGTATAAAAGTAAAAATATTTAAATACAGAAAAAATAATAACTGTTTTATTTCCAGCAAAACACAGCACGACTCCACCAATTACAAACCCACCGTCTCATGTGTGACTGAATAAATCGGACTGTAAAAAGCTGTAGATAGTGTCCATAAAAAGCAGTTAAAACGCTGTTTTTTTCCCCTCCAAGTGCGTAGGTGTACTTCCGCTCCTCGACACACTACTACTACCTGTACTTTTTTTTTTTTTTTTTTTACTTGTATATAACCCCCGGGGAGGAATTTGTTTTCGATAAAGGGGGAAGCGGTGACGCATCGGACAGCGATTGGACATCTTGGTTCCAACTCCTCCCTTATAATAAAGAGTGTGTGTGCGTGTGTGTGTGTGTGTCCCTGTTGTAAAACACAGCAACACCGGCCGTCTGCGTCAGGAGGACACACTTCGCTCTGCGCAATTACGCGGACTCCAAACTGGCACAGTTATCCGCGCGTAAACGAAAAGGCGAACATTTCAAGCCCGGAATGGACTTTTAATCATTTAATCCTGATCATATTCAAGGGCCATCCTGATCATTTTCCAGGGCCATCCTGATCATTTTTCAAGGACTTTCCCCTTCCAGGACTTGAGAGCAGTTCACGGTCCACGCACCAGCTGTGAATGTTTTGATATGATTTTTACGCATGTGCTCCTCGCACAACTTTAAATAGCGGGGGCTTAGAAAATAAATAGACTATTTTTTCTTTTTAAATAGCTTTCTTTCTTCTCTAAAATTGGCTCCCGTACAAACAGCCGCGTTGGATCCCTCGGCTTATTGCGAGACTCCGGTTTATAACCCGGATCTCTGCCCTAATATGATAGCCGCGCAGGCAAAGTTGGTGTACCACCTCAACAAATACTACAACGAAAAATGCCAATCTCGAAAAGCCGCCATCTCCAAGACGATCCGGGAGGTGTGCAAGGTGGTTTCGGATGTCCTGAAGGAGGTGGAGGTGCAGGAACCCCGCTTCATCAGCTCCCTCAGCGAAATGGATAATCGTTTCGAGGGACTGGAGGTCATTTCGCCCACCGAGTTCGAGGTCGTGCTGTATCTCAACCAGATGGGAGTATTCAACTTCGTGGATGACGGTTCCCTCCCCGGTTGCGCCGTGCTCAAGCTCAGCGACGGCCGCAAAAGAAGCATGTCTCTGTGGGTCGAGTTCATCACAGCCTCCGGGTACCTCTCCGCGCGTAAAATCCGGTCGCGGTTCCAGACGCTGGTGGCGCAGGCGGTGGATAAATGCAGCTACAGAGATGTGGTGAAAATGGTGGCGGACACGAGTGAGGTGAAATTACGCATCAGAGACAGATACGTGGTGCAGATCACACCCGCGTTCAAGTGCACCGGGATTTGGCCCCGAAGCGCCGCGCATTGGCCCCTGCCGCACATCCCCTGGCCCGGACCGAACCGGGTGGCGGAGGTGAAGGCGGAGGGCTTCAACCTTTTATCCAAAGAGTGTTACTCGCTCAACGGCAAGCAGAGTTCTGCAGAAAGCGACGCCTGGGTGTTACAGTTCGCCGAGGCCGAGAACCGGCTCCTCCTGGGCGGATGCAGGAAGAAATGCCTGTCGGTGCTGAAAGCGTTACGGGACCGGCACCTGGAACTGCCCGGACAGCCGCTCAACAACTACCACATGAAAACTTTGGTTTCCTACGAGTGTGAGAAGCATCCCAGAGAGTCGGACTGGGATGAGAACTGCCTCGGTGACCGGCTCAACGGGATACTATTGCAGCTTATTTCATGTTTGCAGTGCAGAAGGTGCCCGCATTATTTTCTGCCTAATTTAGATTTATTTCAAGGAAAACCTCACTCAGCTCTAGAAAACGCAGCCAAACAGACTTGGCGACTGGCGAGAGAAATACTGACCAACCCCAAAAGCTTGGAGAAACTCTGAGGTAAAAAAAAAAAATAAAAAAAAAATGTTAGTTTAACCTCGTCTTAAAATGATCAGAAACGGACAGAAAAATATTGCCAACCAATTTGTCAAAATGTCACTGTCCTTTGAGGGTTAATATATTTTGGCCTAGCCTGTTTCAGATGTTTTTTTATATATATATATAAATATATAAATATAACAGTTCAGTTTGCCATTATCCCCAAAATTTAGGAACAACATTAAATTATTGGCTATTAATTTTTAAAAACACACACACACACACACACACACACAAACCCACCACATTAACAGTGGTTTGTTTTCCTTCCGTGCCACACGGTTGCCTCAATCCTAAATTTCCTTGAATGCTTTAAAATAAAGCCCGTGAAAAGCCTTGGAATAAAATTAAAAAAACAACTCCAAACACACATCTGTACATTTTATACTGTAAATACATTCATAGATTGTGATTCCAGTGGTCTGAAATTGTGAATGTTGTTCTGTGACACGTAAATAGGATCCACCTGTTTAAATCTACTTCTGAACATTTTCTTTATCTGTTAGAAAACGTCATTAATTTATACTTGCATCAGTGGTAGTCTGATTCATCTGTTTCAATGGACATTTTTCGAATTTTTTGAAAGTTTACATTTTGATGGTAGGCGTACAACATTGAAAACATTCCATCGATTTTACTTGAATTATTATTTAAAGTCCTCAAAGATTTTTTTTTTGTTTTGTTTTGTTTTGGTTGTTTTATTTTTCTCTACCATGCCTAGGCCTACATGATAAAAAAAAAAAGAAAAATGAAATGAAACATATATATAGTATATATATATACAGTTTAATTGAAAAAAATGCACTTGAAATACACTGGATTATAACATCTGTGATCTGATTTTTTTTTTTATTTCTGTCTTTGATCTAATTTAAAAGAGCTAATAAAACGAGCTGTTTTATATTTGTGTCCGATTATGGTTTTGTTAAATGTGTTTATATGGCAGTAGTGTTTAATAATATTAGCCACTGCTAATTTAATAACAGGAGGGAATATCTTCAAGTTCAGGGTTTTATAGAAGCAGTGTGCGCGTCTGACATCCACAAAAAATGGAGATAAAAGGAAATAATAATAAAAAATAATAATAATTTAAAATGGTTTTCTCATTTTAATATGCTTTAAAAGCTGTGTGTCGGTTTTATTTTTTTATTTTTTTGCAAACACAAACCGCCTGTGCGTAAAATGTGCGCGTAATTGGACCAAAACAGTCAAGCTGGAGTAAGTTTAGGGATAAACTGGGACTATTATCTGGACTCGAGTCTAGAGGACTGGGTTTAAATAGTCACTAATAATACACAGTAAAAGGCACAAACTAACATGTAAGGAATGCCATTAAATCAGGCCAAAACAGACAGAACACTGAAAGGCGCAGCGCACCTGTCTGCGCACATCAGCCGCAACTTTCTATTCAAATCCACAGAATATTTATAAGACCTCGGTTGGATGCAGAAAAAAAACACACACACACACACACACACACACACACACACACACACACACACACACACACACACACACACACACACATACA
>JAPTGZ010000006.1:35966891-35977263 GCA_029814645.1 Fowleria isostigma | reverse complement strand
GGGACCCCACATGGGGTTGCCTGGAAATCAAATAGGGTCATCTAAAATTTCTAGTAATTGATAAAAAGTTTTTTTTAAAAAATACTATTGAAAAATATTTTTTAATGATTCAGTACATATTTCATTATAATTAAAAACCACATAGTTCAGTTAATAAAATGTATGCTATGTGCTAAGCTAACGCATTGTCTGCTGAGAGTATGTTTGTGTAATAATCTTAACCTGCTTTTCTGCCTCCATCCATAATAATATACATGATATAGCCTAAATGTCGTCTAAAATTAATGTTTATTTGCACCATAGTATAGCAAACTATTACAAAATCAAAAACAAATAAATTTTAGCAAAAAATGTCTCCGTTTTGAATGACCGGGATCTCCAGAAATTTATGTTAAAATTGGGTTGTGAGACAAAAAAGATTGGGAACCACTGGTCTATTCTTTCACAAAACAAAAAACAAAAAACAACAAAACATGTGAATAACCTGAAAAAACATAGTTTTCTAAGAAAATTAGGTGCAGGTTTAACAATGTTATAAATCAACACCATTTGTATGTGTGCCTTACAAGCAGTATTACACACTCATTTAGTAACAGGTATAATACTGTTAAAAATTTGGAGATTGGAACTAAAATAAAAACAACTTCTCATTCAATTTCTCATTTGTACAGGTCATTGTTCTTCTTGGTAGTTCTTCGAGGTTCAACTGGACTAGTTTTGTTTCAAAAGAAGAAAACTAGTCCAGTTGAACCTAGAACTTTGTCTCTATTTATATGTTATTATGCTATTATTTTACCTTAGATCAGATTGATCTGACTGTGGGACATGAACTAAAATGAGTTCAACATCCTTGATTGCTAATATCGTCAGTGTAATTTTTGCATTTCACAAATTCATCCAGCATGTCAGATTGGACCTTATGGTGGGCCGGTTTTGGCCCCGGGGCCGCATGTTTGAGACCCCTGATCTACATCATGTTATTTGCTCTTTTCAGCAGACTGGAACAGGTAATATTTCTTAGATGTTGTTTTCCCACCATCTGAATTACATGTAAGTTGAGCATCAGCACGCTCAGGAGCGAGATAGTATGATCATTGACTTCACAGTTACGCTAAGTGATGTCGGTTACTGCTGCCATGGCAACAGAATCTCTTCCTCTAGCAGAGCAAGGAGGGGAAAAGAGAGAGACAGAGACACTCGAGAGAAAAAAGAAACAATCAGGGATCTCAGCAGTCGGTGGAGAGCAAGACTAAGGACGCCCGTCACAAACTATTAGAGCAAGTGAAAGATACGATTCAAGGTCACAATAAGATGCAAACAGTATTATGAATGTTAACAGCAGAATTCACAATCATATTAAATTATCAGAGATGCATTCAAGAGGTTTTATTTTAGCTCCTTCAGGTTAAGCCAAACTGCCCAAATTAACCATAATTCAATAAAATCAGGCAAGTAGACAAATTACATCAAGTGTGTGTTATGTAACAATACAAACAAAAGGCAAAAATTGTTCAAGAGGGGGAGAAAAAATGACAGTAAAATTGTAAAAATATGGGAATAAGCCACAATTGAATTATCCCAAACTGGCACAAATAAGCGTCTAGGTAAGCAGAGAAGAGCATGTCGCACCTCATGTTTTCCACAGTGTCCTCGGGCATGGGGGCCACCGTCTGCACAGCTGGTAGACTCTTACTTGTGGCTCCGTTGACGAAACTGGACGAAGACGAGGTTGAAGAAGCAGCAGCGGCGTCAGTGGCACCTGCAGGAAAGACCAACGAAAACATGCAGGATTAGAGCGACCGCAGCCAGCTCGCCCATTTAAGCAATATAGGCAAATGCTAGGGGCACTGTGGCCTCCAGGGGGTGCCACAAAAGAGGGGGAAAAAAAAAAAATTGTCTTCAATGTAATTATAATAAAACTAGACTTTCCTACATTTCCTGTAGAAAATGTAACCACGTGCTTGCCTTTTGCTGGACTGGTGGACTTGTGGCTAGGTGCGATGTAAAAAGAAAGAAATAGTACCAAAGACAGACTGGTTATAAATAATTACATTCATTTTTCTTTAAGTTATATTATTGTACATTGTATTTAATGACATAAATAAACACATTCCTGGAGAGAGGACAAAAATGCCTACATTATAAAGTTTAAATGAAGTCTCAGGAGTAGTGGTTGGAAAATTGTCAACTTTTTTATTGTTCCCATTGAAAATGAATGGGGTTTTTGATCACATTTGTGTGCGAAAACCATATGAGATATTATTATGACATGATGGCATAGATAATCTTTGGACCAAGCAGGACATTTTTTGCATCAACAGAATAATTTTAGGATCAATCGTGTGGGAATGGTAGCCACTTGAAAAAAGGCCCAATTGATATTCGACGGACGAATTTGGCTGTTTTTTTGCAACGTTAATAAAATTTATGCATCAGAATGTCAATCCAGATAACACATCTTTCGAGACCAGGCTGCATATTTTTGTGATAACATGTTTTGGTCTATTTCCAACGCTCTAGGCCATATTTTTTTGCCAAAGTTTTGTGTATATAAGTCAGTCTGATGAACAATAGTCCCGTGTGCTTGCACTAGTTATTACTATTAACTTTTAAAATAGAAAGGAATGGTCAGTTAATATTACTACAAATGATAATACCAGTAAATCCAACCATAACTGGTGACTGGAACATCTACTCTAACTAGTCAAGTACAAAGCGAGTTCGTCCATTTAGTTCCAGACAGCCTCACAGTTCCAAAACAAAAAGACGAATGAAGGTGTCAATATCAATATTTTTGTGCTAATATTATTGTGTTGAGGGTATTTATATTGTATTTTTGGTATTTATTTAGCATGTACACTGGGTAACACATTATCTTATAAATTTAAAGTAAATGGTAAAACTAATGCTATTCGATTTCTTTTGTAAGTATCTTTTTATTTTGGTATTCATTTCAGTGTAATTTATTGAACAAGGTTTGTACACATTTTTCAAGGTGAAATTCAATCACTTTTCAAGGGCTTTTTTAATTGTTCCAGCACAAACCTTAAAAAAATATATATCTACAGGAATTAAATTGCCAAAAAAAAATATTAGACCACTCTATGTTTTCTTCAGTTTTTTGTTCATTTTAATGTCTAGTACAACTAAAGGTACATTTATTTGGACAAATATAATGATAATGACAAAAAGAGCTCATAAGGGTTTAATTTCAGAGCTGATATCTATCCATATTCCATGGTTTTCTTGATAATAACCAAAATCATATCAGTTCTTACATCAATATTTATGACATTGTACTGACAAAAACAGTGCTTTTAGACATTCCATGTTTTCTCTTCTGTCTGTTTTAGTCACATGATACACACAGGAGTTAGTACTTGATAGTATAACCATTGTTTTTGATGACTTTTGATGGTCTAATAATTTTTCTGCAAGTGTATATATATATATACTTATCATTTTTTTTCATTTTTTTCACAATAATGCACATTGTATTATGCTATTAACATTACAACATATGTTTCATAATAGCAAACAGTTTAAAAATTGAAGGAGAACACAAAGTTTTATCCAAAAAAAGTTAGTATTCTTCAGACACAATCACACCGAGACAAAGATTAAGATAAAATGTACTTGGATTCTACCTGAGAACAGCTGTTAATTTTAGTTTTTACATAAAGTTTTATTTTCTTTTTAAAGTTTATACTTCTTCCTACTCGTTTTCGACCATGAAAGAATTTGTTTGTACTTGAAGACAGATTCCGTTCATTTAAATGTTATTTTATTTTATTTTATTTTTTGCATGTTCTAAATAAATAAATATTCATCCATTCATTCTTTCACTTTCTGGACCCGCTTTATCCTCACTAGAGTCACGGGAGTCGCATGGAGCCTATCCCAGCTACTTAAGGGCGAAGGCGGGGTACACCCTGGACATTTCGCCAGTTCATCGCAGGAATAAATAAATAAATAATTCAAAATGTATCACCTCTATGTAAGTAGCTTTGGTTAGAATTACAAGCACTTTCAAGCACTTAAACTTAAATTCAAGCACTTTTCAGACCTTGAAAACACAACATGGAAATTCAAGCATTTTCAAGGATTTCAAGCCCCCATACAACCTCTGATTGAAGGTACTAACTTGTAAAGTACAATGTACTGGCAGACAGGCTGCAGTAATTGAACCAAAAAATGCAAAATGGGAAAACAGATCTGCAGCAGTCAGCATGAACCGAGACCAAGTTAAACAAATAAAAACCTGGTCAAAGTGTCAAAAATGCACTATATCTTAATCCAACTGAACCGTTTATCCAAACTGTGTCTCGCCGCGATGCCAAATGATACAAAACGATCAGGAAACAAACCGCGTGTTTTCCTCGAAGTCATAAATTACGACTGAGTTGAATCTTATTGGCAGTAAATATTCATGAATAAAATGACAATGAGTGTTTTTGTTTGAGGGGCAGTAATATCACCAAGTGTTTGCAGCCCGATTGGACTTGGATACGTTTCTCATGTTCCTGTAGAGGGTCTCCAAACTGAAGGGGATTTTTTTTATGGAGCACATTAAAAAGGTGTTGGGGTTCCTAATGGTTCTTGGTGTGAAGTGGCTCCTTTCAGACTACAGGCGCCCTGAGGTGGAACCCGCTCAATGTAGTGGCCCCTGAGTAGAAAAACAACAGTGGGGGGTGGGGGGGCAGAGTCTACACATAGGCAAGCTCTATTAAAAATACATTTGGTTAATTGCATAAATGAGGTGAGTTATATTAAATGCATCGTGTTGGTTGAATCAGGAGGAATCCGAAGTGCTGGAGGACAATGACTTCTGTGCATGGAGCTACTAGCACCGTTATGAAGGTTAAGAGGGCCATCTAGTGGTGGCAACACGACACAGCAGGGATTATACAGTCACATGATGCAGAGAAGGGAATGGTTTCTGCTCTTGGGTTTCCGTCACAGAAAAAAAAAAACAAAAAACCTGATTCAACCAGGAAAAGTTTTTGTGTTTTAGTCAACAATAATTTAAGATAAGTACAAATATACGATCAGAGGTACAGGGATGAGGAGGAGTTGTATGTGTACATGTATATACAGGGTTCAGCAGAAATGAGTACACCCCAACAGATTTGTCACAAAACCTTCAGTTTTCTTTAAGAATTCACATTTTCTATAGGGGTACTATACAATATACCATGTTCTCAGTTAAGGAAATGTTCTATAAAATTTAGTTTTGTCCAAATTTTTTGAAATTGTGTTATTTTTTTTAAACTCTTTCCCTCTTGGAAGTCTACTAGGGACAACCCATATATGTATTATAAGGGAATATTTTGTTTTTACAGTGTGTTGTTTCTTTTTCCAGTGGCTGTAATTGTGACTACTTCAGCAAAGTTCTGGAAAAACTTGTGAAAAAATATCATTATCATAATTGCATGGTTTTTTAAAAACATTTTTTCATTAAAAAATGAATAAAAAATAAAACAAAAAAATGTAAATTAAGAATTAATAAATAAATACAATTAAAAACAATAAAAAATCAAATTTATATGTATTTATAGAAATGTTTTATTGCCCCTTTGTGAAGCACTTTGTGACCTCTTTTGTCTGTGAAAGGTTCTATATAAAAAAAAATTGTTAATTTCTGTTCATTGAGATATTGATTCAAATCTTATTTTTCAAAAGGGTTGGACTCCTTTATGCTGAGCACTGTACATGTGTATGTATGTATGTATGTATGTCTGTATATGTTTGTACATATATACAGTCGTGACAAAAAAAAAAAAAATGAGACCATCAAGTCATTAAAAACAATGGTTATACAATCAAGTACTAACTCCTGTGTGTATCATGTGGCTAAAACAGACAGAAAAGAAAACATGGAATGAATAAAAGCACTGTTTTTGTCAGTACAATGTCATAGATATTATGTAAAAACCTATGTGATTTGGGTTATTATCAAGAAAACCATAAAAATGGATAAATATCAGCTCTGAAATTAAACTCTTATGAGCTATTTTGGTTGTTATTATTAAATTTGTTCAAACAAATGTACCTTTAGTTGTACCAGGCATTAAAATGAACAAGGAAACTGAAGAAAATATAGGGTGGTCTAATATTTTTTTTCTGTGCCTGTATGTGTTATAATTAAGTGTAATGTAATAATGTGCAATAAAATAAAATGTAATTAAATTTAAAAAATGAAAATTAACCTTTACAATGATCAGACACTACCCAAATTAACCACTTTACAGTGAGAAGTATTTTATTTCAAAATGGACGACATCTGTACAGTCGAACAGTATGATAATTTTGACACTACCTTTAAACCCTTGAGCATGACCTACCTGTTGTGTTTATCATGCTTTTAGGGGTTGTAGAGGTGGCAGCAAAGATGTTGGGCGTACTGGAGGCTGTGAGCCCAACAGTGGTGCTGCTGCCGCCCAGGGTGTTGACTGCAAGGCTGCCAGGCGAGGGCTTCTTTACCGGTACCACCACACTCCTACAGGAGATGCATACAACATGATTAGGGCTGCACATGAGTTTTTCTAGAAAAAAAAAAAAAAAAAAAATCAAGTGAAGCTACTGCTATGTATTTATTTATTTCAAACATGCAACGAAACTAAATAAAATAAAACTAAACAAAAAAAACCCAAAAACATTTCAATGAACAGAATCTGTCTTCAAGTACAAACAGGTCTAAATGTGCACGGTCGAAAAGGAGTAGGAAGAAGTCTAAACTTATTTACTCCTTCTCCTCAAATAATTTTACATCTTCATCAGTAACAATTTATAAATCAAACAATTATTTTTTCTTGATTTAGCATTTAGCCTACAACTAATACAATACAGTCACTGAATTATGTACAATAATACGTATTATCATGGCAGTACAGACATCAACAGTTCAACAACATTATCCATAAACCAACAGCCCTCATAAGCATTATTAAATACTGTACCTAGCAAGAATTCTTTATATCTTTTTAAAACTGAATTATGTTTGATATTTTATTTATCTCCACACGCAATTTATTTTCATATGCAGTATTTACCAAACCAGGCAAGTAGTGGAATATAGTTTAGTTAAAGCTCTTCCATGGTGGTACTTTGACACTTTAGTTATAATCAAATACATCCATGTCATTTACACATTGTTATATGTGAATAAAATGACCAAATGTTTGATTATGTTTGTGTGTGAAGGTCTATGGTAGGAGCATCACCAGGTTCTACCACAGGATTATATCATTGATTGGAATATCAAAGTATTTTGTCTTAAATTACAAACAATTGGCTCATTTTTACAATGGCGTATAAGGGCCACATAAGAAAAACAAGTCACATATCATTACAAGAATAAAGTCATAATATTACAAGAATAAAGTCATAGTTTTAAAAAATCTCGCAATATTATGAGAATAAAGTCATAGTATTTTGAGAATAAAGTCGTAATATTACAAGAATAAAATTGTAGTTTTAAAAAACTCGTAATATTTTGAGAATAAACTCGTAATATTATGAGAATAAAGTTGTAATATTTTGAGAATAAAGTTATAATATTATGAGAATAAGGTTGGTCCAATTCAACAGAAGTGAAGTTGCTGCTTCACTTGTTGCATTTGCTGTAACAGGAAACTGACTGTCAAACTATTTTCAAAATATTATTACTCATAAAAGTACAACACTATTTTCAGGTTTTTAAAACTACAACTTTATCCTCATAACATTACAACTTTATTCTTGTAATATTACAAGTTTTTTTAAAACTACAACTTTACTCTTGTAAAATTATGACTTTATTCTTGAATATTATGACTTTCTTCTCGTAATATCACGACTTTATTTTCAAAATATTAATAGTTTTTTAAAACTACGACTTTATTCTCACCATATTATGACTTTATTCTCATAGTGACAAGCGATTTGTTTTTATTATGTAGCCCTTATACACCGTCGTACATTTTAACATTGTTAAGTAACATTTTTATTAGTAGATAAAATTGGTATTTCTTTAGGTTAACAAGAAATATCACAATATTATCATTGGAAAGCCGTACACCCATATTACAAGTTTCACCAATATTATGCAGTGCTAAACACAATTTATTGAAACACTGATAGAATATTGTATCAGCTCTACTCAGTTCATGTCGTCCTGCTGATTTCACTGCAACAACACTAATAGTATGTAGAAGCGACAGCAGGGTGGCACTGTTGCATGAGCTGTAAAAGGCAGACGATGAGTTCATGTCCTCTTGTCATCAGGCGTCGTCTCTGCTAAAGAGACACCCAACAGGACCCCGGTTTGTCTCACAATTCCAGAATATTATCATAACCACAAGTCAAACCATGATAAGTAACTTCACCATTAACTAGTCCCTTATTAGCATGCATTTTAATGGCATACTAGTTCTTTATTGGTCATTATAGATTATTTATTAATGACTTAATCTACATGACTATATTCTACAACTACTAAGCCCTTCACTAAGGGTGTTTCCTCAAGGGTGTTGATTAAAAGTAACTAAGGAAGCAGCAGACACATAAATATAATATTAAAGTGTGTTTCTCACTATGAGCTAAAGATTATAATTTATGTACATGTTCAACTACCTTATATTTTGTATTAATGAGCCATAATCAGTTGCTTATTGAGGAAAAACCTAGTAGTTAGACAGGTTTCCACAAATACAATTTAAGACTTTTTTAAGACATATTTAAGCCTACTAATGCCCATTTTACAGTGATACGAGCAAAAATGTGTGACTCCTAGAATTTAATAACATGCATTTATTTACTCCAACACTTTGATCATTGTTCATAGTAATTCCTCACTGGAGGCTGCAAACTTAGCAATAATTGGTTCCTATTTCCAATATAAATTGTAACTAAGCAAGCTGCCGATACATGAATTATAATATTACACTATGAGCTAAAGATTGGAATGTATACATGTTCAAACACCTTGTATTTTTTATTAATAAGTAATAATCAGTAGCTTATTGAGGAAAACCTACTAGCTGTATGATGGTTATGCAGAATAAGGAAATAACACATCATTTATAACAAGAAATCAATCACCAATAGACAGTACACTGTTGTCCATTAAGTTGAAATACAGTTGGTTTTTTTTGTTTTTTTACCTTTTCTCATAAAATGATTGTAAAAATGTGATTTATTCTTGATAAAGTGTAACTGGGACTGAGTTTTAATAATTGTACCAGGACAATGATTACTAATGTGTATAAATAGGAATAAAAAGAGAAATTATTCCAACGTTATGGGCAACACTGTATAAATACTAATAGGAATCTAGGTAATGATAACTACAGTTGTGAAAAAAATGTATTAGACCACTCTTGTTTTCTTTAATTTCTTGTTCATTTTAATGCCTGGTTCAACTAAAGGTACATTTGTTTGGACAAATATAATGATGATAACAACAAAAATAGCTCATAAGAGTTTAATTTCAGAGCTGACATCTATCCATTTTTAATGGCTTTATTGATAATAACCAAAATCACACCAGTTTTCGTCAATAGCTATGACATTGTATTGACAAAAACAGTGCTTTAAGGCATTCCATTTTCTTTTCTGTCTGTTTTAGTTACATGAAACACACAGGAGTTAGTACCTGATTGCATAACCACTGTCACTGTTGACTTTTGTTGGGCTAATACTTTTTTCTTCAACTGTATAAGAAATGAATGACCATAAAGTTGAAACTTTTTTTTTTTTTTAACCTCCTCTCATGAAATGATTGTGAAAATGTGATTTATTCTTGATAAAGTGTAACTGGGACTGAGTATTAATAATTGTACCAGGTCAAAGGTGATTACTAATGTGTATAAATAGGAATAAAAAGAGGAATATTCCAACTTTATGGACAACAGTGTAGAAATACTAATAAGCAGCTAGGCTAACTCGGTGTATCTGTTCTTTTCCATAAACTGACTCTCTGACTTATCACTGTGGTTTTATCTGTTCCAGAGTAAAGGCTGAAAACCTGAGTGTGAAGTGAATTTACTGTCAGGAACCCGGGCCTCTGGAACAACCCGCCATGGGAAATCAGGTTGGTCGAGTCAGTAACACTGCTTAAATCATGTTTTTATACTAAACTGAACTAAATTTTCAGATATTTTCATCATCTTTTATGTCTAGTTTTATATTTTATGTCTCCGAGTCCAGTCGGAACATTCAGTAAAGTAAACATCCTAACCTCTAACTCCAACCTTGAACATCAAATGCAATTCCAGGATATTATCATAACCATAAGTCAAACCATGATGAGTAAATTCACCATTAACTAGTCCCTTATTAGCATGCATTTTAATGGCATACTAGTTCTTTATTGGTCATTATAGATTATTTA
>JAPTGZ010000006.1:35885434-35896650 GCA_029814645.1 Fowleria isostigma | reverse complement strand
AAATATTTTTCTTCCATCACTCTTGGTTTTATTGGATTGTTAAAAAGTTCCCGTTTTTTTGGGTCACCCTGTATAAGTCGCATCAGAGTATAAGTCACAGGACCAGCCAAACTATGAAAAAGAGTGTGACATAGTCCGCTAATTATATACGCTAATTTGAAATAGAATTTTTTGGATTAGAACTGAAGTCCAATAAACTTGAAACTGAATGTAAGATAATGAAATTAAATTCAGTTTCTCTGAGATTTTATTTGATCGTCACTGAAAATTCAACTCTATATTTATACATTTAGTATTCAATTCAATTCAGCTTTATTTATTTAGCACATTTCATACAAAGGCAGACTCAATGTGCTCTACACAAGGTAAAAACAAACAGTAAAAACAATAAAAACTTGAACAACCCTTAACTACCTTATATATTCTTACATTCAGTTTTAGAGTTGAATTTTCAGTGAGAATCAAATATTGTTTCAGCGAAATTGAATCAAATTTCATAATCTTCAGTATCAAGTTTATTGGACTTCAGTTCCAATCTAATAAATTCAATTTTAAGTTATTCTTGAAATTCAGTTTTTCAATACAGTGATTCAAATTAAACAATATGAATTCAAATTATGTGTTTCAAATTCAGTTTCTGGTGGCACATGTTTCACCTCATATAATCAGCCCAATTTGATCTCCAGTAAAATCATAGAATAACCTATAAATAATGACAACTCCAAATGTATCTTTGTTTCATTGCTTAAAGAAAAAACAAAAACCTGGAGATGCTGAAATTTCTGTAAATATTAACATTTACAAACTATCCAAATAAAACAGATGTGAATAACCTGAAAAAAATGAAAATTCCTCAAAAATATAAATGCTATTTTAACAACATTATGCCTCAACTTGTCAGTTATGCGTATACATTACAGATCAGATCTACAAAGACAGAATATTGTTAAACTCACCCTTGATTTTCTTTAGACATTTCAGGTTATTCACATTTTATTGCTAGAGGAGGTTTTTTTATGTAAGTCTTTTCAGAATTTAACAGGGTTGGGTTTTTTTTGCAGTAAAACAGGAGAAAAATGTAGAGTTGTCATTATTTGTAGGTATAATGTAATTCTATTTTTTACAAATTAAACCAAAAATATAAAAAAATGGAGTCATTATTTATAGGATATGCCATTATTTTACTTGAGATCATATTGGTCTTCATGTGAAACCTGAACTAAAATGAGTTTGAAATCCTTGACTGTTATTATCTTCAGTGTAATTTTTGCATTCTAAGAAAAAATTATATGGATATTGTTGTGAGGAATGTAACGGTGATAATAAGGTAATAGTAGTTGCAGTTGGGATTATAGGCATGGGGGTAAATATTGTATATTGTGCAATGATATGACATTTATAATATGATTAAAATTTTTTTTTACAGTTATATGAAATACAGTCATGGGAAAAATTATTAGACCATCAAAAGTCATCAAAAACAATGGTTATGCAATAAAGTACTAACTCCTGTTTGTATCATGTGACTAAAACAGACATAAGAGAAAATGTCGAATGCCTAAAAGTATTGTTTTTATCAGTACAATGCCATAGCTATTGATGTAAGAACTTATGTGATTATGGTTATTATCAAGAAAACCATAAAAAATGGATAGATATCAGCTCTTAAATTAAACTCTTACCAGCTATTTTTGTTGTTATCATTATATTTGTCCAAAAAAATGTACCTTTAGTTGTACCAGGCGTTAAAATGAACGAGAAATTGAAGAAAACACAGGGTGTTCTAATACATTTTTTCTGTGTATTATGGCTTACAAAGGAAATAGCAAGGATAAAAAATTTTCCATGACATAACACACTGTTGAAGAGTAGCACCATGCATGCTGTATGTTTTCTTTTACTATGTTTTTTTCTTGTTTTTGTCTTTTTAGTTTTGCAATGTATAATTTTATGCATGCCCTGCACCCTAGGAAGAATGGTGGCAGCATTTTTGCAGCTAATGGGGATCTTGATAATAAATAATAAATAATAAATAAATCTTGGCTGGATTTGAACCCATGGTGGGCTGGTTTTGTTGTATGTTTGATGCCCTTGCATTAAAGATAAGAGTCTATCGCCCTGTCTGTGTGCTATATCTGATTTTGTTCAATAATCTCTTCTTCCAGTGTTTACCTACGCTATTGTTCCAAGAGATGAGTCATTATGTCCTGACCCAAAGTGCCAAGACACTTTGTGAGGGAATTTCATTTACCCACTAATTATTTTAGTCATGACAGTTGGGGTGTAGATAGACGGGTTAATCAAAACCACTTCCTTCAGGCTCTGCTGACTCTTCACTGACACCGGGACAATTTTTAATTTAAGCTTGTTTTTTTCCACTCGTCATCACTGCATGGAGCCTGACTACACTGCACAGCATGGAAACACATGGCAAGAGCCGGAGTGCACGGAGATGTTTTCTTTGTGTTATTATAATTAGTCTGACTTTTCACAATTCGGTCTTTTAATATTTGTGCCAAAAAATCCCCAACTTCTACATCCCATATTCTTTGGATTAAATCTATCCTAAACTGTCTACATTTAGAAAAGTACTGATATACACGTCAGGGCTCCAAGACCAAATTTTAAACAATGTGGACACCTTTTCTTTCATATACTAGAGATTTAAATTTCCTTGCTATTCCTGATTGATCTTTATTTGTACTGATTTGGAATGAGCTAACCACAGTTTATTCCACATAGAAGAAACCTGAGATTATGTATATAATGAGACACCATAAACCAGTGGTTTCTGACCTTTTTTGTCTCTTGACCCCATTTTAACTTCACAAATTTCTGGTGACCCCAAACATTCAAATCAGAGACTTTTTTTTTTTCTAAAATTAACTTGTTTTTGATCATATAATAGTGTAAGCGACATGGGTGTGTGTGAAGGAATAAATCAGTCCAAACAGGTATAGGGTCTTGCTCATAACCATTACTTTGCTCCAAACACCAAAAACAGACCCTTTGACTCCCCGTCTCTTTTTTTCTCTCTCCCCTCTTCTTTGTCTTCTTTTTTCTCTCTCCCCTCTTCTTTGTCTTCTTTGAAACTCCCCGTTTCTACCAATAGCGCCCCCTAAGGCAGAATATCTAATAACAGAATACCAACTTAACATTACTGTATGAGTACTTGTAAATAATTATACAACACTTATCCACAAACATACAAGAACTATGTCAGAATATGTGCTTATCCTATTTTCACTCTTACAATAGTTTGCTATACTATGTTGCAAATAAATGTTAATTTTAGACATTATTTAATCTATAAAATGTATATTATTATGGACAGAGGCAGAAAAGCCAGGTGGCATTAAAAAAAACAAAAAATCCTCAATAAAATAAGTTGGAAAAAGTCTTTTTACCCAAAGCAGAAGTGTAGCATATTGCGGTACCTGAGACTGCACTGTGATTTCCTAAACAAGTGATCCAATCTTCAAAAACTTAGCTTAACTGTAGCTATTAAAATCGGTCCCCAAAGGAACAGACACGTTAGATGGATTAAAGATAAGTATAAGCTTTGACTCCTAAAGTCTTATAAAAGCTGCACCATTTTAATGAAGAATAAGAGGCGCCACACAACGCTAGGCAGGGAACAAATTAACATCAGAGACAGTTAGATTTAAGGCGTTGTGGACTGACCTAACTTTACAGATATAGAAACATATTATCCCAGACAGCCTCTGTCTAGACATCACTCCCGCTTTGCAGAAAATTACAAGAATCGCTCTCTGCCTTCAAAAATCACGAATGTGGGCCAAGTGCTCGGAGGCAGCTGAGGTCAGAAGTTTACATACAACCTGGTTAAATTCATTCAAAACCCTGAACATTTCATTTCTATTTTTATTCCCTCTGTTAGTTCTAGTAGACATCTGGCAGACTTTTATTTTCAGCTTTAAAGGTACAATATTAAAACGCTTTGTTCTGGAGAGGGTCGGGGGGGTGGAGCCTGTCCCAGCTCCCTTATGAGTGAAGGCGGGGTTCTGCCTGGAGGTGTCACCAGTTCATCACAGGGTTGACATACAGAGATGAACAATAAATCACACACACATTCGCACCTATGGACGATTTAGGTTGACCAGTTAACCTCTGAGGACATGTCCATTAGAGTGTGTGAAGGAGAGGCACCGCAGATCTGTCCTTCCTGCAGCTGTCAGGTTCAACAACAGAAACTGATCCAAATAATTCTGTGCAATACACCGTGCAATAAATTCTCATATAGTCGAGGAAAAACTTATTCAACTACCCTATTTCTTCTTCAATTTCTTGTTCCTTTTAATGCCTGGTACAACAAAAGTTACATTTGTTTGGACATATATAACAATAATTTAAAAAAAAAAACAACAAAAACAGCTCATAAGAATTTAATTTCGGAGCTGATATCTATCTTTTTCCATGTTTTTTTTTATAATAACCAAAATTTTCCTTCTGTATACTCATAGAATTGCTGTATATATTTATGTATTATGTATATTATGTACACATAATGTTTACAACTAATGTCTCTAGGTATATTTCTCCATGAATACTTGCTCATGTAAACTTCTCTATTTATAGTATATTTACAGCAAATTATGTATATCTGTGTACACATAATAAGATGTATTTGATCAGTATTGAATATCATACATGATATGTAATTAATATTGTACTTAGAGGGAATAAGCTCAAAATAAACTAACGAAACTAAAAATCACTATAAGTTCTTACATCATTATCTACGTCATTGTACTGATAAAAACAGTGCTTTTACTCATTCCATGTTTTCTTTTCTGTCCGTTTTAGTCACATGATACACACAGGAGTTAGTACTTGATTGCATAACCATTTTTTTTTTGATGAGTTGATGGTTTGATAATTTTTTTCCGTGACTGTATGTATAAGCTGTATACATGTCTATATATAATTATGTGTGTAGATACGTGTGTGTATAGGTGTATGAGTATCTCCCCTGTCCAACCTGTGACATGGTCAGCATGTGCACAACTGTAAATAGTATTTATAGCTTTTTCGGATTTGTGTTTGTTTTTGATTTTGCTCTTTTCTTTTTGCTCTTGTGTGATTTGTTGTGTAAACCTTATCTCATCTCTTCGGACTGTGGGAGGAAGCCAGAGTATCTGCAGAGAATCCACTGCAATCCAGCCCAGGACCTTCTCACTGTGTCTCAACAGTGTGAACCGCTGCACCACTGTGTCACCCAATATTTAACATATGTGCATAAATTTACATTGATTAATTGCATTTGCTTGAAATGCGTGGGAGCAGATTATATAACACAAAAATGAACACCTTCATTTATTTTGGGGGTTTAACCTAAATGACTAATACACTGAATACAAATAATATAGAACTGAGTTTTGTAAAACTATGGCTAAATGCAAGGGTCCAAAACATGTGGCCCATGGGCAAAATCTGGCCTGCCAAAGATTCCATTCCAGCCTGTGGGGTGAAAGTGCAAAAATTACACTGAAGGTATCAACAGTCAAGGTTGTCAAAATAATTTTAGTTCAGGTTTCACATTTAAACCGATGTGATCTCAAGTAAAATAACAACACAATAATCTATAAATAATGATAACATGTCAGAACAGTGTTTGAAAGGTTAAAAAAAGCTAACCTAACTGTCAACCTCGGAAAATTTGAGATTGGCAAGGCCACAGTTAAATACCTTGCCAGGTCATCATTGTAAATGAGAAACTGTTCTCAATTGATTTTACCTGGTAAAATAAAGGTTAAATAAATAAAATAAAAACCTGGGACAGGTGGTTGGACAGGGTAAGGGGCCACCTGTGGCAGCAAAGGTTGAGGCCATTGTGGGTTTTCTGGTGCCTATCACCCACAGGGAACTCAAATGGTTTTTGGGGATAGCTAGCTACTACAGGGTATTTTGTTGAAATTTTGCTCAAGTAGCAGCCCCCCCTGCCAGCCCAAAGGTCTCCTACCATTGGACCCCAGAGTACTTTTGAAAAAGTAAAAGCTCTTGGCCATGGCCCCTGTACTAATGGCTCCTGATTTTAGTCGTCCTTTTTTCCTTTACACAGTTGCCAGCGATGTAGGTGTAGGAGCAGTGCTTGTCCAAGCAGACAACAATGGAGTTGAGCATCCTGTAGTGTTCTTCTCAAAGAAGCTAAATTCTAGTCAGGCACACTATTCCAACATAGAACAGGAGACATTAACTTTGACCTTGAGTGTGGAGCATTTTGAGATCTACATCCCTACATCTAATCCTTCGGTGGTTTACACTGACCACAACCCCTTGTTCCTGCAGAGGTCAGCCGCCACTAACCATAGGTTACTTTGTTGGAGTTTAGTTTTGCAAGAGTTTCCATTGAAAATCCAACATGTCAAAGGAAAAGATAATTTAGCTGTTAATTGCCTGTCACGAGTGGTAATCGAATAAATGGGAATTTTGCTTTTAATTAGAAAATTCCTCTCCTCAGTGCAGTAGGGTGTTTTTTATTATTTTGAATATTAACGAATATTTTCTTTTCGAATGTGGAAGCTGTACTAGCTATTTGTGTTTATGGTGTGAGTTTAACTACAGTGTCTCCAAAGTAAACATTGTTAAGTTTGAAGATGGGAGATTGTTTGTCAACAAATCCCAAATTTGTTGTCTTTTTGGGGGGAGGTGTTATGGATGGAGGCAGCCTATGACCTCCAGTGCTCCTAACGAGCCTCTCATTGAGAACACCCGCCCTCATTGCACCCAGCCTGTGCTCATCAGCCTGGCTACGCTATAAAAGGAGGTTCTTTCCTTATTTGGGAGTGTGACAAACAGAGAGTCAACACCTTCAGTTGGCTCCTCTGCGTTTGGAATGTTTGTGTGAGTGTACATATGTGTGGGGGAAAAAGGGTGTTCATTTTGTTTTTCTTTGATGTTTTAATTTCTTTTAGTTTACCCCTGAAACAAATTAATCTAGTTTTGTTTTTTTGAGGCCAGTTCTTTAGTTGCTTGACCATTTTTGGTAGAATTAGTGGGTGGCTGTGGGGATCACATCTCCACTCCACCTTTAAGAACCCCAGGGCCTTTGGTTTGTTTGCTTTTTATTTGGTCAATGCGAAAGTTTTTTTTTTCTTTTTTTTTTTTTGGGTTAGTTTCTCTGTCCATGACCTGTCCTTCAGGCTATGTGACTTGCAGAAACATAACATTACAAATTTTCTTTCTGAAAATTATGTGGAAAAAAAAGTAAGTAAAAAAAAACTGTCTTAAACTATGAAAATATGAACATTCACAAACTATCTTCCACAATAAAATATAAATAAATACATAAATAAAAACAAATATGAACAACCTGAAATGTGTAATGTGTAACATATTGTGTAATATGCATGAATAAATAAGTTGAGGCATAATATTGTAAAAATAATTGCACTAATTTTCAATTATTTTTTTTTCCAGGCTACTCATATCTTTTGTGTAAAATGTAAATATTTACATGATTCAATTAAGTGTTTTTTTTTTTTGCACTAAAACACAGAGGCTGTTGTCATTATTATTTTAACAAAAAAAGAGTTGTCATTATTTATAAGTTATTATGTCATCATTTTAATGGTTTGGCCGGCTTGAGCTCAAATTGGGCTGAATGTGGCCCCTGAACTAAAATGAGTTTGAGACCACTGCCTGAAATAAATGTACACTTCAAATTTTCAACCTCACCCTAAATTCAGTATGATCAACTGAGTACACACTCTGGGCCAGATTTACCACAGGTTTACGTGTGTCAAAACATGTGCAAAACTCATTTTACATGCAAAAGAAAAACAAAAAAAAAAACTGATTTACTCTCAATGCACAATGCAATTTTCCTGTTAGAATCTGTCTATATTTAACACATCTCAAAAGGATGTGCAAAGGAGGTTTGTGTGTGTTTGTGAACACATTTTACACCCTCCATCGCCCAGAATGAATGAGGAAAGATTTATTAGGACATATCACCTTGTCTCCAAAATGAAAGCTGTTGGAGGAAGTCTGACACATTATGCACGAGACCCACGGATCAGTTTGTGTGTGAATGAAGGGTGGACTTGTAAGGTGTTCCTATAGGCAGTAGTGCGTCATTCAAGACTGGACTTAAACGCACAGTTCATGTGGAGAGAGCAAAGCCGGTCGTGGCGGGCACGCAGCGCCCTATGCGCAGTGTGCTCCATTCCGTGCTTCCACTGTCTCTCCCACACCAGGGGATTTAAAAATCTGTTACCAAGGGATGACATTTTGATGACAGTTACCCCCGGTGCAGGAGAGACAGTGCAGAGGAAAGCCTGTTACCATTAGTAGAGATATAAGAATATATCCTTAATTGGTTAAAAATTACTACAAATAAGAGGGATTAAAATCGATATAGCAAAAAATTTGTATCAATGTGCTACTTCAACAATAGGAGGCGCTGTCTGTTATTACTGCCACTTGTTTTGACACCACGCTAGCAAGCATTGCAGACTCCGCACCGCACCATCTCCCATTCATTTCTATCGCCGGTGACCCACTAGCAAGCGTCGCGTACTCCACACCGCACCACCCCGCCCCATTCACTTCTATGGGATGCATCCCAACGTGTGAAGACACTTCCGCAAGGCATTGTGGGTATGCGGCACATCCAAATCGATTGAGCATGATGAGTTTTGTTTTACAAACTCATCCTCTTTTTGAAACACATACTGGAGAACACATCGCATAGGTTTTGAAGTCTACTAAAGCAGAACAGGAGCTTGAAAAAACTAATCACGAGATAGCTGTTGTAACGGATAACGCACGGAACAGGTATGTTACTGTGACAGAAGCTACTGGAGCTACAAGCTAATCATCATGTAGCCACGCGTTCAAACAGTAGTCTGGATGGACAAAAAAACTGATTCGAATCGTATATTGTGGACCCAAAATCGGGATTTGAATCGAATTGTGGGGTGAGTGTGTCGTTACATCCTTAACCATTAGCGTATGTTTTCAGTGTCTCCATTTTACACTGCTGTTCATGAAACCACACGCAAAATTCTCATTTAAATAGGGTGGTCGCCAACACATTTGCACTTGTGGTCACTAGCGCAGGAAATCTTGATAAATCAACTGCAGTCCAACCCCTCACACAAAACTCTAGATGGCACTTGTACACTACTACAAGCAAAATGGGATCTGAGTAAATCTGGTCTTCTGTCAGCCCTGAAACTGGTTGGGAGGAAGAAAAAACACTTTTCTATAAAACATGCCATTCTCGACATGATCAGAATACAACCTTAAACCTTGAGAAACTAGAAGGGCACTGGGGTCGGGTACATATTTCTAGGATTCTATGGTCAAACAAACATGATGCATAATGTTTCCATCATTTTCAAAAAAGGAACTGATCAAAAACTGAATGGGTTCATCCTTGCGTCCGAAAAAGAAAATCAATGCAGTGGGGTTTTATTTAGCTACTGCTGACGGCAAACAAACACAAACAGAACCAAAGCATCGTAATGGAGGCAACTACACAACATCAGACCTTGATAAAACATAAACGGAGCTATGCGTGGGGTTATAATACAAATTCTCTACTCCTACACAAGGACACAGAACTTTACAGAAAATTACAGTTCAAGGACCGTTTTAGCTGCGGCAGAGCCTGCTTGGTGACGTACCCTCACGCCGGTTTTACAACTGGCCCGGATTTCAGAGGCCTAACACCCACACCGAGCACCCGAGCAGAATGACAGTACTGATGTGGCGTGTCTGCCTCGCTGTCATCTCCAGTGATGGCCGCAGTTCTAACAGCTGACAGGCAAGCGCTTCTCTGTGGAGATGAGTCATTTGGAAATGTGGGGGTGCTGCTGCCATTTCAGGGAAACACTTTGATAGCAGGCTTGTAGCTTTGCAAAGCCATTGTGATTGGTTCACACCCAGTGATTACATTCTAAAACACTGAGCTTGACTTGGACGAGCTGTTAGATGAATGAGAAAAGCTTTTATGTAAGCACAACCAAAATCTAATCATTTTTCACACAAAAAAAAAGCAAATGGAGTATGTTCAGAGACTTTTCAGACTCTTTCAAGTTTTTTACATTTTGGACGTTTCATGATACATTAATTAAATGTCTTTTTTCTCTTCAGTTAAAACACAGTTTCTCTAAAGCTGGATTCGTGGTCGTCTGGACGTCACACAGTGGTTCTCAACCGTTTTTCACTCGTGACCCCATTTTAACATCACACATTTCTGGCGGACCTAGACACTCAAAACAGAGTTTCTACATTCTTTTAAGACGTAGATATGTCTTACTTTGTTTACTGACATGATTCATTAGACATGTTTACATCTAAAAGGGAAAAAAAAACAAAAAACTATTCATGTTGGTGCCCAGGTATATTAATGTACACTGCCCGAACAAAAACAAAATCAACCATACAAAATCTGACTGCACCACCTTTGGTTTTGATTCCATTAGACGTTCACTGTCTTTTTCTATGTCTATCTTGTTGCCACATAATGCTTATGTAGTGTCACAATAAGGTTCATAATATTTTTTTTCAGCCAAAGTTGCATTCATTTTGATTTTTGATGATAGAGAATCGGACTGCTGCACCAAATCTTCATCGCATATCAAATTAAAGTCTGGATTTAATGGAGGATAATCCGTGTTTGAAAATGACGTCTCATTCTCCCTGAACCCTGAAAACTTTTAAAAGAACAGTAATATGTTTGGTGACTTCTACCAACTTGCAAACACAGTGCTCCGTGTCGGCCGCTGTTGTTGTTCTTAAACAGGAAATGCCAGAAGATACTGAAAACATGCATTTGTTTATTGTCGTTTGTTTATTGTCATTTTTAATTATGATTTTTACATTGTTTATTATTGATTCCTATTGACTTTACATGCTTTGATTTTATTGGAAAGCACTATAGTCACTTTACGTATAGGGTTCTACAAATAGAGATAGAACAATAGATCAAATGATAGAATGACTGACAGACAGACAGACAGACAGAACGACAGACAGAACGACAGAACAATAAAATAATATAAAATGTTAGACAGAACGCTAGAACACTAGATGGAACGTGAGATAGAAAGCTAGAACGACAGACAGACAGACAGATAGATAGAACGATAGATAAATAGAACGATAGAAAGAACGATAGATAGATAGATAGATAGATAGATAGATAGATAGATAGACAGACAGACAGACAGACAGACAGACAGACA
>JAPTGZ010000006.1:35689655-35700823 GCA_029814645.1 Fowleria isostigma | reverse complement strand
ATGTCGTTAGCCTCAGCTAGCTTCGTGGATGCGTTGCTGTTTGTCGCAGTAGACAGGAGCTTTAATCCACAAACATTTGACTAGAATGTTCTTCTCTCTGTGCTTGACTAATGTGAAATAGTGAGTGTATTTCCATGTTGAGAAACTAGTCCTGCTCTCGCTTTGATTCACCTTAACTAAAGTCATAAAAAAACATCAACACCCACAATGCATCACCGCTGTAAACAGGAAGTAGTGCACTGCTTCCTCTTCATCTTTATTTTCAGCAGGCTAGACGCCTTGATCAGTAACGGATAAAAGCACATACAGTAACGGTAACACAGTTACTTTATTTAAAGTGTAATGTGTTACAGTATTAGTTACTGACAAAAGTAACGGCATTACAGTAACGCGTTACTGCCCAACACTGAGTATTACATACACTATACTATTTATTTACATGTCATTTAGACATTTTGTATATTTTTCAAAACTCTAATATATTTTGTTGAATCCCATATCATGATAATAAAGACCAATTTCTTGCTACTCTACCTTTTGCTCATGTTCTAACATTATATCACTTCATTCCGTTATAGTCATCTAGTCAAAATAACAAATAGCATCTTGGGAATTATTGGTCCCTTACTGCATGTATGGATGCAAAATGAAAAAGTTCCTCTAGGGAGAGTAGTTCCTAAGACCAAATTTGTGGTGGATAGTTCTCAGAACTTAGTTCTTAGAAATTCTCTGTCTGAAAGCACCTATTAATGCACAGACATGGCTCATAGATCGGAAATCTCCACACATTGGATCAGATTGGCCCCATCCCTAATTTTTGCCTCTTCTTATGAAGAGATTGTGACGGTGTGATTTATTGTTGATACATACAGTGTAACTGTGACTCAGTGTGTAATCATTGAACCAGGTCAAAGGTGACTACTGGTATAAATAAGAATCAAAGGACTAATGTGTCTGAAAACAAAACTATTCCAACTTAATGGTCAACAGAATACATGTTTAAAACTTCTATGTAAAGATATTCTTTTTCATAAAATATGGCACATGTAAATAACTAAGTTAACAGAATTGATAATAATATTAATTGTGATTATGTGCATGACAGTTAATGATCACCTTAACTGTCCATATTGTGACAGCCTTTGCAGTGGCTATTCTATCAGACAGTTAAAGTATATATAGAATACTCATCTGATTTATTATTACTTTAAAGAGGCTGAAGCTTCCCTAGAAGCTATTTGGCTGAGGACAAAGACACCGTGAATAGAAGGAAGGCTCCCATAAAGCTGACAAACAATAATTCTCTCTCATTTTCGGGTCACACCGTCAGCCTTTACACCTCTCTTTCAGGCCTCATTATCCATCAGATCATGCTCAGCTACGGTCACGAGGATGCTGGCTGCTGAATATGGCACCTTCTTTTTTTTTTTCCCAAAAAAAAAAAAAAAACCCTCTTCACTGACAACTCAAAGAGTAAAAATACCGCCTTGTATTTTCCATCTTGGACGGAGCAGGTAGTCAGGTGACAGGTCACAGAAGAAACTGCTGCTGTAAATTGTATATTTGAAGCAGGTCAACCTCAGTTTCTGGGTTAGTGCATCAAGAAACTAAGATTTACCAGATTTGTGGATTGTGGGTTTATGGTCAAAGCTTAGAAGAGGGCACAGAGAGTGAAAACAGATGCTGCATTAGTTGTCAGCGAGACAAAAAAAAAATTGTTGCCCAATATTTTACCCCTTTCCCCCAGTTTCCCCTTCACACTGGATTTATCCAATTACTTACTGTGAGCCGCAATGTAAAGGGAAAGTCATAAACAGTCCATACAGTCTTATTTTTAGACACTTGAAGCAGGGTACACACATAAGGATTTTCTAAATCTGAAGACATTTTTTTTTAACTGTTCCAGACCCCACACATGAAGATAAAAAAATCAGGCATTGAACAGTTTTGATTGTATTGTGTGTATTGTGCTCTGATAATCTCCACACAGCACACCACACATATAACAACTCTGTCCCACCACCGATCTAGAATCTAGTCCTCCAAGCCAGAAATCTCACGTGATGTAATGTGATCTAACAAAAATGAAGCAGAAGAAACGTAGCAGTGTTTATCCCACTAAAAGAAGTGATATTATGCTTTTTTAGAATGGAATTTTTGAAACATTTCCTTGTGGTCCACATAAACTGTAAATGCTATGTTTGGGTCTGAATTCTTCATTAATTTAACTCCACAGGTCCATCTTCAAGTCCATTTATGACAAATGAAATGAAACAGGGCATTTTGAGTACTGGCTCTTTAAGTACAATGAGCCACTTCAGACCCCGCCCCCTCCAGGATGTTGACTGCGCTGTTCAGCCATCTTTGTATTTTTCAGGACACAATATGCTTGTCTATTTATTTATAATTTATAATTAATAATGGCTAAGTCAGAGTCTGACCTGGAGAGGCAGGACAGCAAAGAAGAACCGGTAAGAACCATGGTCATTCTCAAGTCCGATAAGTTAACCTGGGAATCCTTACAAATGCATTGAAATCATATTCGGACTGGAAACCAAACCCAAAGTTAACAACAAACAAACTCGAACTCATCTACCACCACCACTAACACCCAAACATCACCGAAATCCTAATCAAACCAGCCAGTTAGGGTGTTAAAGGTATCAACATGTCTTGATATGTAGAAATATTAGGTATAAATATGCTTTAGATGTGTTTAAAACAGAACCGGAAGTTAGTGAATGGTCTAGCATGGCATCTACCACCGCCACAAAATCACTGAAATCATAATCAGACCAGCTAGTTAAGGTATCAAGGGTCTCAATATGTCTTTCCTAGATTGGTTTGTAGAAATATTAGTTGTAAATATGTTTTAAATGTGCTTAAATTTGAACCAGGAATTAGCCGTATGAACCACATACGAAGAGACGTTTGTTGGAAGTCTTGACCTTGTTTGTGCAAACATAGTGACGTAACTACTGATAGAACTAAACAAACTAAGAATTAAAACAGGCTGTAGAAATTCACTCGATTTCTGCGAAAAATAAAGATAGCTCAGCAGCACCGGGAGGGTTCAAACTCCAACTTTATCAACTAGTCGGGGGTCCCTAAATACACAAATAAATGTACCAAAGGCTAAGAAAAGTGGGTTTAGCAAAATATCACCCCTTTAAAATCTATTGTTGCTCACTAGACTAGACCTTGCAAAAGATATTATATCCCCATTAGAATATTTTTGGTTAAATGATTAAGGTTTTGTATAGCATTCAATAGCAGTGAATGAAATGCTTGTGGGTTTATCTAGAGAACATCAGCACTGAGCTACAGAAACCACCCTTAACTCTCAAAACATGTTGAAAAAAGGCTGCAGATCCCTGTACCCTTCAACAGGCAGTGATGCAATGGAGAAATTAGAACATTTTCATGATGCAACCAGAATGAATAATAGCAATTTTACACTTATGTGTCACATTTGGGGACTTCAACCAGCACACCACGGATAGCACAACAAACAATATGGGAATATGACACTCGCTCTTCAGCCTGGGATCCTCAAACCACTTTTTTTTTTTCTTCTCTAAGACACTCCTACTCCTTGGAGATGCAAAAAGAACATTATTATTTCATTACTCTACAAATTGGACCCCATGAGATAGTCCCAGATCCTTCAGGATGTTCAGACCCTCTCTCACTTCAAAAATAACCTGAACTTAGATGCACTCAAAACTGTATTCAAATTACATGGAGATTTTTTGCATCTCAGCTTTCTCTACTCTCTTCCCTCGACTAGTATTATCCATGTATGTTGTGATGTAATTTGGATGAAGAGGAAGCTATGATAATGACTGGAGATTCTGAGATGGCAGCATTAATGTGGTTCAATTTATTGCACATATTGTAATTGCAGTTGATTTCAGTGGTGTTTCTGATTAACATTTAACTCTAGAAAAACAGGCATAATTGTATTAATTAAGCTTGTCAGTTAAAAGTTATGGAATTATGTGGCTAAACAATGTTTGGACAGAGGGAATTCTGTTGTATTGTAAATAAAGCAACTGGAAATTAACATAAAATGAGGTGCAAAATCAGGACACATCGATACTAAGGTGCGTGTACTTCCACTCGTACTCATAAAGAGTTCCAATACAACCACACCAATACCACTTTACCACTGTATGACTGACAGTACAGCAGGTACGCAGTGTGGAGTAATGTCAGCAGTGTGGCGATTTTTCAAAATATACAATGTGACAAAAGCAACACTGACTGCAAGTTATACTAAAAGCCCTATTTGGACGTAGCTACGTGGGGTAAAGTAATAATTGCCAGAGATTTTAGCCCCGTCTTGTGTTACATCAGTAATCATTACTGCACAATGTCAGTAAAGATTAACGCAATTTTTATCTTCTGTAAAAGGGTTCGGGAAAGTGACCCCAGGTAAAACTAATCCCAGGCGAATAAACCAGTAGTTCATATGTGTGTAAATATTCAGTCATATCCTATTTACAAGTGGTTTTTTGCAGATTTTCAAGCATGGAGGCTTTTGAAGAAGCACTCAGTTTTCAAGTAGGCAGTCGGACAAGTATGTGTGAAACCTCGCGTACTGTCAGAATTGGCGTACGATAAACAAAATTCAGAAGCAAAAGAAGATCGAAAGCACTTGTTAGAGACACGGGACTTCTGATTGGTTTAGGCAAGATAATTAACGTAGCAGGATGATGTGGTTTATAAAGAAAACAAAGTTAGTAGTTGTTACATGCCTGTTTAGGATTATCCTCCAATTGATGGACAACATTA
The DNA here is from genome assembly GCA_029814645.1 of Fowleria isostigma. NCBI lineage: Eukaryota > Metazoa > Chordata > Actinopteri > Kurtiformes > Apogonidae > Fowleria > Fowleria isostigma. The sequence goes on along the minus strand of JAPTGZ010000006.1, from coordinate 35,696,026 downwards.
GTATTCTAATTTGGGATGCACCGATCCACGTTTTTTTTACTTCCGATCTGATCTCGATACCTGAATTTGGAGATCTGCTGATACCAATACAATTCTGATACCAGAGCTCTGTTTGTTTCAATATTATTATTATTGTATTATTAGTTTTATATTAGGTTGTAATAAACTCCTCTCTACAGGCAAGTATGATATGTACAGATGTACGCACCTACGTCCCAAAAGGAGGGTGAGGAAAGTATAAAGTTGGAAAAACAGGAAATCCAGTTAACAGGAAAAATCCCATCATGAAAATGAATATGCAGCTGTAAAGGGTTTCATATTGTCTGTCAATATTTATTAAATCCAACGCAGATACACATAAAGGGTCAACTTGTCTAACACCACAATGTTTCCTGTGGAATTTGGGGGGGGGGTTTGACCAGGTTTCGGGTAGGAAGGTTCCCATTCGTTCATGCCACACATACCTAACAGTTGTGATCTAAAGTTGGTTAGCCACAGTGCTGCTCTGCTCGCCTGCTAGCGGGTGGCAAACATTGGTGTGGATCTCCCAAGCGGAGGCATATTCCATTACTCCACGTCTCATTGAGACATGCCTCTGTTCTGGAAATCCACTCTACATTTTGCAGCCAGCTAGCAGAGCAGTTTGTACTTCAGTTTCAGAAAAAACCAGCATGTGAGAGTGTTATCCCATGGCATGTAAAACAGAAAGTTAATCAAAAAAAGAAAAGAAATGATTGCACATCTTAGCGATATGAATATTTCACACTCTGTTATCATGATAATGATTTTTTTTTTTTTTTGGAGACATTGCGCAGCCCTATTCAGTATCAATAGAATAAACCCAACTGCAGGCATTATAAGAAACAATGACCATATGAAATAGACTACAGTATCTTGTAACATCTAGGCAATGAGTGTTAAAAGAAACACTGACGACAGTATGTTAGACCTCAGGCACATTTCCTGTGGAAAATTCAACTGCAAATTGTAAGGGCCAAGGTGTCAGAGACTCAGGCTATTGCAGTACCACTCATGTCTGAGCATGCCAAAGGCTACAATTTGTCCTGCTCCACAAAGTGGACTCTGTTGTGCCAGAACAGGTTGTAATTAATCTCCAGTTCGCTAACAAGAGGAGGCCAAACACTGCAAACAGGCTTTACTTGTAGGACTCTTGTATATTGTTCAAAAAAAGAGAAATGAGCTTCCACTGGTGTGTTCATGTCACATATTCATACTTCATTACCAGTCAACAGGGCCGTTTCTAGCGTTGTGGGGGCCCTAAGCAAAATGCTGTTTGGGGGCCCCTAGTTTGTCAAATTACAACGAAGAGGTTTAGAACCCTTTAGATGATCAACTAAGATGTCACAATCTATTATACTTCAGGAGCAAAACAGGCTACAGACAAAATTAAATCATCTACAACATTGATTCACCAGTGAAACCCAAGGATAGTGGTTGGAAATGATGGTTCATGTTCAGTCAATGATATACTTGACTGAAAAAGGAAATTTTTCCTGTAGTTTTCTGTTTTTGATATAATAACCCTCAACTATAATCTAAGCTTCTATGAATATCTACATGATAAATGAATTAAATACAAGAAAATGCCTGATTTATATTGATAAAATAAAGAAGCTAATATTGTAATAAATGGAGATTAATTCTTTAAGAAAGGTTAAATATAGAGAAAATTTAATTTGAGAACTGACATAAAAGTAGCGCTGGGTCTTTATAGGTTAAACCTTCTCCATGAGGCCCTTATATCTGCTTAAAAACAGCTATGATCATGTACTGTATTGTACAAAAATTACACTGAAGATATTAACAATCAAGGATGTTGAAATTTAAATTTTCAGTCAATTTGATCTACAATGGGTCAGACTAATGAAATACTACTTTAATAAACTCTAAATAATGAAACTCACAAAACTCTTTGTTTTAATGTAAAAAACAAAGTACACAAATATGTTTACATTTATAGACTAACCATTTACAAAAAAGGTGAATGACCTTAACAAATATGAACAACCTAAAATTTCTTGAGAGAATTAAGCGAAGTTTTAACAATATTTTGCCCATTATTAAATGTTTTGTGTATTTGTAAATCCACTGTGGCCTGTCACTTATAGTGAACATGTGCAAATAAGAAGCTGAGGCAAAAAATTGGCATAAATTATAGAAATTGTATTTATTTTCTTCATAAATTTAATTTTGTTCATGTTTTTCACATTTTTTAAAGGACAGTTTATTGATGTAAATATTTTGATAACATAAATTTACTTTTTTTTCACTCTAAAACAGAAGTTAGACGTACAAATTTCAGAATTGACATTATTTACATATCACTGTTATTATTTTAATGATCCTGTCCAGGTCATATTGGGCTGTATGTGACCCACTGAACTAACATGAGTTTGACACCCCTGATGGTAAAGGGTCAGGAATCTCTTCATCAGACATATGCACAGATTCGGCCCAAGTGGTGTTCAAGCATTTCCCTTTAGCCTTGGATGACAGAAGTGTCCTTTCTGCTGGAGCCCAGTTGTTACCTCCGCCAAGGAGGTTATGTTTTCGCCACATTTGTCTGTCTGTCTGTTAGCAACTTTACACAAAAACTACTGGACGGATTTGGATTAAATTCTCAAGAAATTATGAAAATGACACAAAGAACAGTTAACTAGATTTGGGAAGTGATCCAACATTTTACTCCCATCCAAATGCACTAATTTGGTTTGAATGGTGCTAGTCATGTCTCTCCTCTTCTCCATGCGGGTGTGGGCGGGGCTACCTGCACTTCACTGTGTGTATGAGGAAGGGGGAGGGGCCAGGTTCCGGAGCAGTGAGCTCTGTGCACTGTCTGTCTGTCTATGTCTGTCTGTCTGTTAGAAACTTTACACAAAAACTACTGGTCAGATTTTGAGGAAATTTTCAGGACATAGTGAAAATCACACAAGGAACTATCGATTAGATTTTGGGAGTGATCTGAATCACCGCCTAGGTCCGGGATCTTTTTAAAGGATTCTTTAACATTAGGAGATAGGACACTTTTGGCATTTGTACATGTAACTCCACAAAAAAAAAGCAAAAAAAAAAAACCAGTCAGGGCACTGATACAAATAAATGTAGGATTATGACTTTGGTGTGGTCACAGTATGGGGGGACTATCATGCTTGGCGGAGGTCTGCGCTCTCTGAGTGCTTTTCTAGTTTCTTCATTTATCAATATTTAAGAATAAAAAATACTCTCCATGTCATTGATTTCCCCAAATGTGTTTTGATATCTGTCAGAGCTGGCATTTATTTGAGTTTTTGTTAGAATTCTGACTCGACCTGATCTGGAACACTCAAAAGCCCCCCCATGTTGCACCCCTCTATCCTCCTCCATCTTCTCTGACCTGCAGCTTCAGGTAATGACAGTTTTTTTGTGCGATGTCCTGACATTGTTTGGTGCTAAATTGACCAGAACATCAGTGCTGCTGAAAATGTGATGTCGCTACTGGCCTGATGTTTCCTAAAAATCCAAAACAAAAGACCTCGCAAAATCCATGATTTCAAATCCTTGTTCTACAGTTGAATTGGTCCAACATTAGGATCGGACATCGTCAGAGAGGTTGGAGTTTGGACGATTTTATTGACCAGGCGGGTTTCTTCTCAAACTGAGCATTTATTATATAACAACACAAACAGGTAACTGGACCTCCACATCTGGAAAGTGTAACATTTTCTTGCTTTAGTCAACACAATCTAAAGGCATTTCCTGTTTTGACACACTTCAAAATAAAAGTGCTTTCTAAATTACTTAAATTAAAGGATATTTTACACATATTTATCATCTTTGTTACTCTTTTACAATTAACAATTAACTGAAATATCTGAAAATAAATTTACAAACGTCATCCTTTTAATAAGTTCACTAGGGCGCAGGTGGTAAGGCGGATCGTCCAATGATCAAAGGGTCGGTGGTTTGAATCCCGCCTCAAACTGTCCTCATGTCAAAGTGTCCTTGGACAAGACATACCTGACATAGTGGCAGCCCACTGGTGTATGAGTGGGTGAATGTAAAAACTACTATTATAAAGCGCTTTGAGTGCCATTAATGTGTAGAAAAGCTCCATATAAGTACAGACCATTTACTAGTGTTGCTTCATTTAAAATCATAATATTGTGATGAAGGTAGGTCTTAAGTTGAGCTTCATGTCAGCCTGATGAGGCACTAATGCAATGTTTATGCTTCAACTCTGTCAGAAAACAGTAAAAAAAATAAATAAAAATGTGTGTACCATGTTGTCAGCTTTATAGAGATTCTGTAAATCACACTAGACTGCTATGCCCTTTTTTTTGGCACCTGCCCCACAAAATGTCTGTGCACATGCCTGCTCTTCATCACAATTTGACAAACTCGGGGCCCCCCAAACACCATTTTGCTTAGGGCCCCCACAAAAGCTAGATACGGCCCAGGTTGACCCTCATATGTGTGTTCCATCTGGAAATAACTACAAAAAAAAAAAAAAAAACATTTTAAAGCAACTGATGCACACATTTTGATGCATTCTTGCACACTGACACTATGATGAGGCTTGTGTTGGCTTTGCAGTATTGTGTAAACTTGTGGACCTGCTTCAGTGTTACTCCACATCCCTCTTGTGCACACCTGCTCTGTCTGCATGTGTGACTTTTGCTGGTTTTTTTCTGCTGTATACTCTCACATCCCGGACCACTCATCAGACTGCTGCAAATCCATTCACAGTGATTCTAGTCGCATCTATATATCACTGAAACGAAAACTGTTTGTTTTTTTGCAGCAATGTCAATAATCTGCTGTCCTGTTCCCGCTGGGAGAACACACACATCTTCATGGCATTAGTCAGACACATGAGGAGATGCTTAAGGTTACTCACCAGATTCAACACCGTCTCCACTATATCCCGGTTGCTAACCTCTCCAACCTGAATCAGACCGATCAGGACAGCGAATTTGGTCTTGATATTCCGGATGGGTACGGACGGGTTGATAATTCCAGCCGGGAGGACCACTGCTCCTGAGCCGGACATGATCATTGTCTCACCGGCGGCAGCGGAGCCTGCAGCCGCGTGTCGCCCGTGACCTGGAGCCGGTGGTCGGTCCGAGAGAGACACTGATCCCAGCATCCTCCACCGCTCAGACCCGGACGGTACCGGAGCCGGTGTGCGCACTGGATTTAAGCATGAAGGGGGGGGGAACCAGCTGGGGGATCGGATCACTCGGAGGAAAACCCAGGAAAACAAACACAAAACACGGACTGCGTTCACTCCGCCGCTGCGCGATCCACTCTGAGGAGTTGCGTTAAGTCCGTGCCACAGTCCGGTTCTGTCGGTACCGGTCAGTTAACGGAGCGGACTGACCTGTGCTGTGTACATAACACTCTGTGCGTGCGTGTGCGTGTGCGTGTGTGTGTGTGTGTGTGTGCGCTCTCCTGGATGCGTGTGTCGGTGTCAGGGATGCTGTCACCGCCATGTTGCCGCCCCCTGCCTGCGGTTCCGTTCAACACGCCTGCGCTGGCGCACGGCCCGGTAGCAGGTCACCGGTTTCCCCGTCCTGTGCACGGTGCAGGTGGGATCAGCAGGGGATCCGAAGCAGAGGATGAGTCCGTGAACATCGAACCAAAGCTGGACGTTCAGTCTGAGTTTCTGTCATTATCCTGAAGAGTTCTGCACAGGGATGTTTCTAATGGAAGACGATTAGGACCACTGGGGAAAAAAGAAATTAAAAAAAAAAGAAAACACAGAAATTAAGGTCCAACATATTATTAAATTAATCTGAGAAGAAAAGGAATTCTGACTTTTTTTCTCAGAATTTAAGCTGTATGCAAACATTCAGAACATGTTGTTCTTGACCGAAACTGATATCAAGTAGGACACAAGCTTTTAGATATTAAGTTCAACTATGCTGAAAATAAATTTTGGACAAAAATACTGAGAAGTCTGTTTTACTGACATGAGAATGTGGCAACTCGTAGACAGGCTGTCACATATGGACAACTTTTTAACATTGTATATATCACCCAAAATGTTGCCTTTTTTTTTTTTTTTTTTTTTTTTTAACAAGCCAGATACAATCACAGTGCTTTATTTAATGTATTTAACACTAGCACGGTGTTATTTACAACTTGTGATGGTCCATGCTGATATAGGTAAATTACAAATAAAGAGTAATTTCATGGTAACAGTTCACATATAGTCTTTTTATCTTCCCTCATATGTCATCTTTCTAGTTCCATCTCTTATGTTAATGGGTCAAATTTGGCCCATGTCTTAAATCAGCTCTAAAATACACTAAAACAATTATATATCAGCTAGTTTGTTTCTCATTTCTTGGTTACCTTGCTATTCTTTC
>JAPTGZ010000006.1:35661649-35673986 GCA_029814645.1 Fowleria isostigma | reverse complement strand
TTTTTCACTTTTTATCACAATGATGTACAGTTTATTATGCTATAAACATGTAAAATTATGTTTCATAATATAAAAAGTTTAGTCTAAAGGAGAACACAGTTTTAGCCAAAAAAAAAGAGAGATTAAGATACAAAATGTAACCTGGAATTGACCTGAAAAAACCTGGTAATTTACCTTTTTGACATAAAGTTTTATTTTTTAACATGTATCACCTCTCTGTCAGTAGCTTTAGCTTGAGTTAATATTTAAAAATAAATAAATGAATCACATTACAGAGTTATAATTAAGAGCACTTTCAAGTTAAAAGTAAAATTCAGTACTTTTCAGACCTTGAAATCACAACATTGAAATTTAAATATTTTCAAGGATTTCAAGCACTATATGAACCCTGTGTGTATGTTGACAGACGTCTCTATCAGCCCTTATGCTGTCCTTCAAAAATACATGTTTCTTTCAATTTACATGTGTTTTTCTTGTATTTTTTTACATTTACTTCTTGTATTTATTCATTTTTTTGCCACTTACAGGTAAGGAACCAAAAAAACTAAAAAAAAAAACCTACAGAAAATCTTGTTTTGTCCTCCAGTAACACACTAAGTAGAGTATTTCTATGAGTGCCCTATAAAGGGTTAACTTTCTAGCTGGGTTTTCATTATCTTCAGAAATGTGCAAAATGCAAATTGCATAATGTAAAACTGGTGACTGAAACATTGAAAGGTAGCAAAACTGTTAAAGATCGCAAAGAACTTTTTATGCTCTCATGAGGCAGTTTTTGGGACATTTCAATGTAGAAGTATTGCGTAAAAGTGTAATGAAACACGTTTTGTAAAATTTTTATTAGTCATGGGTTTGACAATTCTGGTGCCACAAGAGGTTCAATAACAGAACAGTTCATTAAATGTTACTTGGGTCATTAGGAAATTCTAGAGCCACAACTTGTCCATAAATTCGGTACAATTCTCTCCCAGAAATCTATTGTGTGTAGCCACTGACATAAATAAGAATTTTTCTTTGGGATGATCAGGCATGCCTGCAGAGTGAGATACACATGAACCACACCTCTCTCTCTCTCTCTCTGTGCAAGAATTACGACAATAGTGAGACAGGTAGACGGGACTTCACTAGAATCACACATCAGAAACCAAACTCTTCAATAGAAACACCTACAAAGAGTAATTATACTTTGTCAAAATTGTAAAAACATTGCTTTTATTTTGCACAAGACTGTAATGGAAACCCAGCTACTTTCATGAAATTCGCCTGATTGATTGATTGTGTTCATTCTGTCTTCCATTGCAAATTACTTAGAGGTTTTTGTTAGCCAAATAAAATCATACTGAAGGCATAGTTCTTCACTGGAGTGCAGAACGGGCACAATTGGGTCGGAAAACTTTATCTTGAAAAGTTTCCTGGTCTGATCAGCTGTTCTTAGACATGTCACCAGGAAGCATTGACAGTTCTGATGAAGGCTGAGGGATTAGTTGAAATCATCAGCAAGTAATAACACCCTCCTCAAAATATCACGTGTCTGACCCAAAAAAAACCTCTAAGTAAAATAAAAGTTGCCATTGTTGTATGTTTTATATGGGGGTGTGACTGACCTGATCTAGACACTGGCTCCTCAAGTAGCGTAGAGCCTGTTGCAGACCGAGTGGCAGCGGTTGTCCAGAGCGCTGGACATGCACTATGAGAGGCACTCCGAACACATTCTTATCCTTATAGTCTGGTACCTTCATTCTCTTCATAAACTTTGGCACAGACCTAGGAAAGAGAAATTGAACCAACATTTTTTCCAACTTCCAACTACAATAAATTGTTAAGACATAACCATATAATGTTATATAAGACAACATTTTTAAAAGACGAATAATATTTAAAGCAGGTTCATGCTGTGAGCCAGTTAATCATACACTACTCACAAAAAGTTAGGGATATTCATGTGAAATTTCACACTGAACCTAAAATGTACTATAACCTTTACAGGTCAACTAAATGTAACGTTCTCTAAACTTTTGAATGCACATGTTCAACAGTTCAATGTTTGAGGACTTTTGGCAAAACTTGCTGTTCTCTTAGAAGCTTAGCAGCAAAATTCACAGCAGGTGGTTGATCCATCCACTACATTTTCTACTTAAATTAGAATTGGTATTCATCATGCTGTTCATATTTTGACATCATGAGATTGAGACATTGATATTATTGATACGGTTGTTTGAGACACTGACACTTTTTGTTCTTGTAGACCCACCACAGTTGTTGACTTTTGTTTTAATTAATTATTTGAGATGAGGAAATCACTATTGCATGCTTCTACTTAAATGCCCTACTTTCATGGTATAATACCACTGTAGTCTGAACTTCTTGCATTTTACATTAATTTCGCCCAAAAGTCAAATATCCCTAACTTTTTCTGAGTAGTGTAATTCATTATTCTCACCCACGGTGGAATCTGCAAGTTTAAATGAAACTTACCAAGTCCAGCCATGCTTGTTGGACATGGAATATTTTTCCATGATTGCAGTAAGACGCAGCAGAGAAAACTTCTGCAACAAACTCAGCTGGCTTGCCGATTGGTTAGTTATCTGCAGGGATGCTACCGAGTGGCTCAGGCGATTAGATATCTGAAAGCTGGGCCAACGTAACCTTATGTCACAAAAGAAAAAACCAAATTTCAGACCAAGTGATCAAAAGCTGACTCCATATACAGTATTTGATGGAAGGTTTAACTTTTTATGTGTTTGGTATACTTGTTATTGTCTTACCGATTGGGTCTTGTGAGTGAGGCACCTACTCCTGAGTCCCTCCTTTCCCTGAGCCTTGTGAATTCTGTCTCAGCAAGTGATACTCTGTCTCTGTCCCCATCACTTGGCGTGATTTGGCTCTCTGTCACAGAATTCCCTTCGAAGTCCAATGTGATTTGACTAGAGGACTGCAGATCATTCTTTTCTTCCCTCTCATCATGCACCTGCACCACCCCTTCTCCTCCTGGTAACACATTCTTAGACCAGTGGTCGACTATCTGCTGTAGACCATTGACATGAAGCAAGATATCATCCAGATGAGGGAACAGGTCTTCTTTCTCCAGGTCTATCAGGTCTCCAGTGCTGGCGTACAGATGAGAACCAGGGACGTTATCATACACACTGATGCGGCTTCCTCTGGAGCAACATTGGGTGACAGGCCTGGATTCCCTTGTGCTTGAAATAAGAGGGGAATCCAGGTGCATGCTGCCGGTGTGCCAGTTAATGGAGGCCCCATTGGTTGGGGACAGGCTTTCTATTGACAGTGCTTTAGGGAAGGTTCCTGGCTTGTGGTCTTTGGGAATATGGACCACCAGATCTTCATAAGAACAGAATTCATTCTTGCGGTTTTGTTCTGCGACTTTATTTACATGTGTACCTGAGAAGATGTCAATGTCCTCCAAATACATTCCACTGCGCTTGTGATCAGCCCGGTGAGGCTTCCGTTCTTTCAAGCTCGGAGTGCTGACAGTACTACCACTAGAATGACTACTCCCCTCACTGCTGGACTGGGACGGAGGAACTTTGTTGGCAGGTGGATCAGAAGGTCCATTATCTCCATTTATGATCTCAACACACCTCAGTGTCTTCAGAGCTTGGGCTTCCTGCTGCAGCACTGGTGAGCTGATGACCAGAGTCTTACGACCTCTTCCAAGCGTTCCTCGAGAGCGCAGGGTCTCCATACGTTTAAGGAAGTCTTTGGCACGAATGCGATTCGTTTTGCCATGCTTATCAGCCAGAGAAGCATAGTGAGTGATGTCTTTAGGGATGTGAGGCACTGCGAGGGAAGTCGAGTCTGGCATCGCTGCAGAATCTGGGCGGTTCGAGCAGTCCGAGTCCTCTGTGCTGAGACCCCTGTGGCCACTCCCACCGCTACTCTCACTGTGCAAAGATGAGATCTCTGGTTCACTGAGGTCTGTCAGAACGCTCTCACTGCTGGTGGTGGTCCTCAGAGGCCTATCTTCCCTGGGGGGCTCACCCTGCTCATGATTTCCCAGCAGACAGTCAATATCCTGCAACCTGGACCAACGCCGGCTGCTCCATTCAAAGGTCCATTTGTCACTGATAGCAAACACGTCTTCTTCATCAGAGTCTTCGCTCTAAGGAACAAAAAAATCCCAAACATGAGCATTACATGAATGTGTGTCAACAACAACTGTGACCTGAACAGCAAAGATCATGTTCAGTTATTTTCTAAAATCTATTTAGGTTTTTCTGAAAATGTCCTGCCCTTTTTTTCCCATCTTGCAACTATGCCAGATGAACCAGCCAAATACAAACAACAGGAAATAGATGTAATTAGAGAAATAATAACATTAAAGTAATCTAAACCTAGACATGTAATTCACTTACAAATATTTTTCCATAAATAGACTTAAGTGGAAATAGACCTGAGCCAGCAGGTTACATTACAACACTGGGGACAAATAAAATGTACTCAGACACAGACATGGATGGAACAATGGGACAGTCTCAAATATCATAGCATCTAGGTTACATGGAGATTACATGAAGCAGGATTGTATTTATGTTGGTGAAGGAAGCACATACATGACTTAAGGCAAGGCTTGTAAGAGAATATTTTTCACGGAAAACACTGACCTTTATCTCTTATTTCTTTAAAAGTGTTGTATCATATTCAAGAAAATAATCTTTGCACGGTATGAAACACAAACAAAACACACACTGAACCAAAGACCTACATACGGTGTTGAAATGCAGTAGGTTACTTAAGAGGCAGAATCAGGGTCAACACTTACTTTCTTCTTTGGAAGGTTCACATCAAGTTTCATAGATGCACACTTGTTCAATGTGTTGAGTCGCCTGAAAGAAAAATGTACCTAGGATTAAAACTCTTTTGAATGAATAACAAAGAACCCCGAGGTATCCTCTTAATGAGAGCTTGGAAATAAATTTCAATTTGTTTGCAATTTATGTCTGTAACATGATCACCCTTTGTTCTGTTCAGCCAGACCCAGAGGGAAACTCAGTTTGTCCACGCACAATATCCTAAACCCAATGAAGGCCGGTAATTGGCAGCTGCTCTGTTCACTGTCTCTTGTGATTGTGGCTTAAGGGCTGGTGGGTTTGAAGAAGGTGAAAATAAGGTCAACTACCACATTAGCAACCTATCTAGTCTAATAACACTGGGTAGTTCCTTTATGGCAGTAATATAGTCGCGGAAAAATTATTAGACCATCAAAAGTCATCAAAAACAATGGTTATCTGATCAAGTACTAACTCCTGTGTGTATCATGTAAATAAAATGGACAGAAAAGAAAACACAGGATGCCTAAAACCACTGCTTTTGTCAATACGATGCCATAGCTATTGAGGTTATTATAAAGAAAATCACAAAAAATGGATAAATATCAGCTCTTAAATTAAACTTGTATGAGCTTTTTTTGTTGTTATCGTGATATTTGTTTAAACAAATTACTTTAGTTGTACCAAACATTAAAATGAACAAGAAATTAAAGAAAATAAAGGATGGTCTTATAATTTTTCTGTGACTGCATGTAAAACAAAAGTGATCAGACCTTTTCTGTTTATACGTCAAAGATTTGGAATAGCTTCCCATCTCACATCGAATCCTGCCCAACCATCAACAGTTTTAATTTGAAAACCCATCTTTTCACCCTTGTTTTTAGCTCAGTCTCACATAGTTGTCTTGTTTTTCTTTTTATTTTGTTTGTGTCTAAATCATATTTACTGTTTTAATCTCTATTTATTAGAATTTTTCTTGTTGTTTTTCCATTTATTTACTTATTTGGACTTGTGTTTATTGATAATTTTTATCCTTGAGTCGTAATTTTCTTTTAACTCCATGTCCCCATGTTCTACCCTGATTTTTTTAATATTACTACTACCTTTGACTGTAAAGCAGTTTGGGGCAATGTCTTTCAGGATTCATACACATTTTTCAAGGTCAAATTCAAGCACTTGTCAAGTATTGTTAAGGGTCTTTTTCAAATTTTTCCAGCACATCACCTTAAAAAATACATATCTACAGGAATACATGCTTTGTTTTTTGTAGTTTTTGTCACAATGATGTACCTTGTATTGAGTTATAAATGTCTAAATCTACGTTTAATAACAGCAAAAAGTTTATAAATTAAAGGAGAACACAATGTTTTATCCAAAAAGGGAAGCTACTTGGCGTTCTTCAGACACACTCACACGAGACAAACATTAAGATAAAAATGAACCTGGAGTCGATTTCAGAACACCTTGGAATTTTCTTTTTTGACATAAAAGTTTTATTTTTCAAAATGCATCTCCTCTCTGTAGGTAACTTTGGTTATAATTTCAAACATTTTCCAGCACTTAAACTGAAATTCAAGCACTTTTCAAATATTGAAAATGTAAAACTGATTGAAATTCAAAGATTTCAAGCTCCCGCACAAACCCTGGTATGTTATTTTTGATGTGCTATATAAATAAACTGCTTGACTTAAATAGCAGGTGCAGGTTTACATTTGTTATACATAAGATGTATACACATGATCTGAATTTACAGTTTGTCATAGATGTGGTATGATAGACCCAGCTCCTTAGCAAGTAGACTTTACTTTGTAGAATACTAAAACAACATTACTCAATTCAAAAATAATATACGCTGCTCAGTACTGTTATAAAAAGTTCAGGTTGGGTCATGGAGCATAAGCTTAGTCATTATAGGTTTGTGGTTGCATAAACTGAGATATATAAAGTCACTGCTTTAAAAACTCCACATGTACTAACATTAGCACAAGGAAAAAGATGATGGCATCACAAAATACACTCCAGTATAATAAGCACTGATGTAAGACAAAAAGAAACTCAACTGTGGTACGATAATTATACGCTTTAAGAGTTTAAGATAATGGTAACAGTTTTTTTCCCAGTTGACACTATTGTTCTGTCAGTAAATGGTCTCAGATGCAGGATATAGCATCCTCTAGTTGTGTAGATAATAGAGGTTAGCCAAACAACAAGTTCCCAGGATTGTTACTGTAGATAAAGGGACCCAAATGGAAAGTGGATTCTTAAGCCCGGGGCCCTTTATTCCACAGGCCTAAAGGGCTTTGGATGTGGTAGCTAAAATAGGAGGCTGCTTAGGCTGGGATCAGAGAGAGCACTCACACACATGAAATATCTATCAGTTTCGAATCTATCAAAGACACCACAGTATGGAGGGTGGTATTTTTTTTCAACAAGACTGTGGTGGCGTAACTGACAACAAAGCCATCCTTATGTTACCATAGAGATGCTGGGAAGTCATGGACAAAACCACGTTGGAGGTGGAACTGTTTCCAATTGTTTTCTCTTTATCCCGTGGCTAGTTTGGAATTTAGATGAGTTGCTTTAGGGTTGTTTAGAGTCAAAGTATATAGAGCTGTGCAAGGCACCCGTCATGCTCCTCCTGCTTTCCGCTCGCCATAGTTACTGTGGTAACTGAAGTGCTGTTTTTATCTTGGCTTGAAAAAAGTACATGAGCTGTCTTGCCCTTTAAAGGCGGAATATGGAAACTGAGGTTGGTAGCTTAGAGAACTTTTATGTTCTTAACACTGTCTGAAATACATTTTGGAACACATCAATTATTCCTAAGGTACTAGGATTTTAGTCTCTACTGTTAAAGATTTAAGTAGAATCATTAGGGATAGAGACATTAAAGATGGAACAGTGATGTTATGTGTTTATTCAGATACACAGTGATAATCGTTTCCTTGTAAGGATGAGCATATTTGTAGGATTATCAGTTTACTTAACGCTAGCCACTTTTAGACAGAGATCCCAGAAAAAATGTGAGATGCTGATCCCACCTTTTTTTCCACCATTAACCGATTTCCAAAGGAGTAACAGAGGTGAGACAGGCTGGACTTTTACACAGGAGGCTTGTGTTCCAGAATCAAGAGGTGACGCAGCACAATGTATCGTGCAATGTATAACTTGCGCATCAGAAATACCTTGCTAACCCCTCCAGTCAGCCCATTATTCACCAATCTACAAGTGTTAGCATCGATAAGAGTCCTCTGACCAAAATGACAACGCTTGGCGGATCTCAGTGTCTCACCAGTTCGACATCTCTCTGGTTGCGTTAATATGTTTGTCTGCTGCACAAGGCCTGTGCTCATTTTTTAATCCTGCACACGCAATATGTCATCAAAACATCACATCTTGGTTGTCTGGATTCCAGCTTCTTCATGGCTATGTTACTACCTCCAGAAGCGTTACAGAGCTGCAATAAAGGCGAGATCAAATGATCGACCATTTCATTTACACAGACGTCGTTCCAGAATAAAAGTGAAATATTCCTGTAATAGAAGTGCTGTGTAAAAAGGGCTAGTGATAATCATCCCTTAGTGTTTGCCAATGTGTAGCATCGTTAGTTAACTTAACACTGAGACATCATCTTTTCATTGCCAAACATCTGTTTACCTGCAAAGAGGTTCCACCAGATCTTTGTCCAGAAAGTCATGATCTCTTTTCACAGGGGAGATGTCGATGGGGAACTGGGAATCTGAGGAAAAAACGATCAGAGGTTAGACATTTTGGAAGACTGTCTGTTAGTCCTCTGTTAGACAAAGAAATGTAACAGGGGTCGGCACATTGCGTTCTTTCCGAAATGGTATTGAGGGTATAGGAGACCATTTGTAAGTGATCATAATAAGAAGAGATGGAATTTGCCTAAATAACAGCGCTCAGACTTGTGCAGGCATTACGTCTTGTTCTGGGTATGGGCCTCTTCTTACATAACTTAAGAGAATGAATCCAGGCCCTCTGAATCTGACATTCCACTGCATTCATGTGAAGTCGTTAACTTTTTATGAAAAGCAGAAGCAGCAGCGAGCGCTCAGACCTCAACAAGGCTCGGCCTGTTCTTCGAGGGGGCGGGCGCACAGATATAAACTTTGAAGCCTGATTACATCCTAATAATAGGATTCATAATTTTTGACATTTGTAATTCATGACCTCCAGCATCAGGAATGAAACGCTATGTTAACTGCTAGAAACTATCAGCGCATACAACTGGAGATCTGTTACAAACAGCTATAAACTGTCAGCAAATAAATATATTGCACCATCAAATATCTGGCCTTGACGCAAGATCTGAGGGAGTAGGACTACTTTAAGTATTGATAACAGTCGTTTTTTTCCCCATAACTGCAATCCTGAAGCACAGAAGACATGTTGACGTAGTAATCCTAGCTTGGAGAAGATTAGGCTAAAAGCAGCTGATGTTCTGCTTGTTTTGTGGTGTCTGAGGATCTTGACTGGAGCCTTCACTCTGAGGCTTCTTGAGGACAGTTGTGTAAATGAGATCACTATGCAGCCCATGAATACATGGTTTTGTGTACAGTGTTGGGCGCTAGGGTGACAGACCAGATGACACTGAACACTATTAGAGGGAGCTTGCTCTTTGTTCAAATATAAATTCCAGATTTTTTCAGAACTGCAATTTTTTCCCCCCAAGACCTTGACTTAATGTACTTGTATACGTACTTGCTTGCCTATTTTTTTGGTTGAGATTGTATCTGTTGGGTGTATCAGAAAAGTTCATTTTAATCCTTTATAGGACACTATTTCAACCTTAGTGTGTTATACGAGGACGTAAAAAGAATGTATTGCTTTTGTGAAATTTTTCAAATTTTTTTTTAATTCTTTAGAAAATCAAGGTTACTGAAGTTACCATATTTGGTTTCGTACCCGTAAGTGGTAAAAAATAAATAAATAATCCAAGTGTATATAAAAAAATATGAGAAAAAACACATGAAATAAGGTGAAAAGAACATTATTTGTAGAATATTAGGCCAACATGCGTGCTGATCCAGATACCAGTCAATATCCACATTATCCCTTTAACATCACTACTTACATTAGTACTATTACTTTATGGCAGGTACACTCACTGTTCATGCAGAGGTGGACTCTACAGACCCTGTAGACCACATTAGACCTGAGATTGTTGACTCACAGTCCTCACTGTAACTGTTGCTCTCACTGTCTTGTAATGTATGTGGAGATGACCCAAAATAGTCACTTACCTGATAAAGGGTTAATAAATGTATGAAAGAATGAATGCATAATTAATAGTGAATTATGTTTTACTACCTAAAATGTTTTTAAAATATATGAAAATCACAAAAGTGCATGGGTATCACACAAGCAAGGTTCACTAGAATAATTCTAGTACCAACCTTTTTTTTTTTATGCTTTCCTCATGTATTTCTTCTGTTACAAGATTATGCCTTTGAGCAAACTCTAAACTTCAACTATGAGAGAAACTTTTTCCCATACTTTATTAAAAGAGTGATATTTTGCTTTTTAAAATGGAGTTTCGCATTTTGAAACACTTCCCTGTGGTCTGTGTAAACTGTCAATGCTAGGCTTGGGTCTGAATTCTTCATTAATTCAACTCCACAGGTCCATCTTCAACACTATTTCTGAGTAATGACACCAGAGCGCCGTTTTGAGCGCTGGTCCTTTAAATGCAAGTGAGTCACTTCACACCCCACCCCCTCCAGGTTGTTGACTGTGATGTTCCGACCTATTCAGCCACTTGTGTTTGATAATACAACCAACATTTCAGTTAATGGGCTCAAAATTTGGACATATTTTCAGTATGGACTACAACCGCTGCTGCTGACAAACAGTTATGATGTACTCAGAGAAATGTTCATCGGAAGTCTCGACCTTATATGCACAAATGTTGTGATAGGACTAGTTATAGATGTAACAAATTAAGAATGAATTAAAACCGGTTGTAGAAATCCACTAAATCTTTGCTGAAATAAAAATAAGAATATCTCTGCAGCACCTGGAGGGTTCACATTCAAACTTTATGAACTATTAGGGTCAAAATACACAAATAAATGAACCAAAGATGAATTAAAAATGAGTTTAACTAAATATGACCCCTTTAAGAAAAAAACACAAAATTCCAGACTTTTTAAGTTTGGGGAAAACAACGCTTCAATTGTTATTCACTCAACACTTTTAAAATACCACATTCAGTCAATGCCAAAGACAACAGATATTAAAAAGATCAAATAACATTTTTATGTTTATTAAAGACGCCTTTTATTGGTGTTTTGCTTAATTAACTTCTTGCTTCAACAGTTATAATTCACGTTTGTATTTGTTCTTCAGGTCTGTGCCTCCAAATAGCTTTTATTCACTTGCTATGATTTATTAAGCCAAAAACAGAAGGGCCTCATCGGTCTTAGCCTGGAGCCTCCGAATCACTAAAACCGCCCTTGCCTGTGATGAATGTGTGTGGGAGTTTACTTAGTGCTTTTATTACCTTCAAAGAGCTGAGCATATTGGGGAAATCCTGCAGCACGCAGCCAGTCGCACGCTTCTTTCGCTTCAATTTCTGAAACACAAGAAGAAAAAAACATGTGGGTGCTTTAAGAAAAAAGATTTAAACAAAAAAAGTGAAACTCAACCACATGAATTCAGGTTTGTTTTGACAGGACCGGTGAAGCTTCAACCATCATAGGAAAAACCCTGGTGTGGTATCCTATAGACACAACAGACCTGAGTGACTGACACTGAAACCCTCTTTGTTTGATTATTCTAAGGTAGCATGGATGTGATGATGACCCGGCCGGTCAGTCAGTCTGTCTGCCTGGAAGTTCCACAGTCCGCTCACATGAAACGACATGGGACCTTACGTAACCATCCCACTGTCTTTTTATCTTAAAGGTTGCATATTTGATAGAGCAGCGAATAAAACCCCTAGATACAGACATGCTACCATAAATAAAAGTAATAAGAATCAATCAATATTTCAGTGTTTGGCTCAAGGAGTTGTAGATTTGACAAAGTACTGACTTCAAATAAAAAATACTGCAATTTATCTGAACCGGAGCTCGGAAAAACTCTGAATTTCGCTGCTTTTAGTCTCGCCTCCCCGCTGTGATGCTGTCCATGTGAAAATAACGCCCTTGAATTTTTAATATCTGAATTAAGATCACATGCTGGTCCTGCTGATCTGCAGAGCGAGCCATCTACAGGCTTCAAAGCCGCTGATGACAAGGAGAGGAAACAGACCGTTGGCACCTTTCCATTAATGATAATAGAGTTTGGAAGCCTTTTACTGCCTTGGTGTGACATGCTGTCTCACACATCGGTGCGACAGAACATGGGTCGACTTACGTTGAGAAAGAAACTCTAGGATTTTGTCTATAAATAACCTCATACGGTCGCAGAAAAAATTATTAGACCATCAAAAGTTATCAAAAACAATGGTTATGCAATTAAGTACTAATGCCTGTGTGTATCATGTGACTAAAACAGACAGAAAAGAAAACATGGAATGTCTAAAAGCA
>JAPTGZ010000006.1:35496659-35508343 GCA_029814645.1 Fowleria isostigma | reverse complement strand
GAATCCTTTTTTTTTTTTTTTTTTTTAAAACCTTTATTTAGTCAGGAAGTCCCTTGAGATAAAACCTCTTTTTCGAAGGAGACCTTATGCATCTTCCCAAATGCTGCAATTCATCCTATTAATGTAACTTTGCTGTTCTGGATAAACCTGATCTGTAGTAACATGTTTGAGTGTAAATCAATTGCTAGTTGTTGTTAGACTGCAATTAACCGTTTTCTTACACAAAAAGGTTCTTTTTTGCATATTATCTCCATGAGGTGAGTAATAACTAGTATTAGAGTATAATAAAATATGATAAATTATTATATTTAGTGCATTAAAAAAATATTTTTTCATAGTTTTCACACAGTATATCACTTTCTCTTATTGCGTTTTAAATACATGTTTCTTTGTTAAAAAAATTAAAAGTGATCACATTGGTTTTTTCACACCTAAACACTCAGGAAAAAAATCTTGACTAAGGTTCTAATAATTCATGCATGAAAGGGTTAATAGAATCTAAACCCAGTAGCTCTGAGGTTGACTGACTCCAGTCCAGAGTTAAAGGTGATGAAGCAGCTTTTAGCTGTTATGTTGCACACAACTGAAACAAACTACAACTGAACTGAGATTAGCCCCAAATGTGAACATTTATAAATCCAGGTTAAAAAAACCTTCCTCTTTTCATGTGTTTATAAGTAAACTTTTTAAAATCTCAATCTTGTTTCTTAAATGCACTTTTTGGATTTTAATGTCTTGTTTTACTTTATTTTAATTTAAATTTTAATGTATGATTTTAATATAATTGTTTCTTTAATTCTGTAAATGCTTTTTAAAATCACATTTGAATTTTTTTCCCCCTTTTTGATTTTAATGTCATTTCATTGTCTTGCTTTTTTTTGTGATTTTCATGACTTTGTAAAACACTTTGAGTTACCCTGTGTATGAATAGTGCTATACAAATAAACTTGCCAAATCTTGACTAAATATGCACAATTTTGCACATATTGTCAGTAGATAGATCTGAACATATAAAGCTAGGTGCAAGATTATTTTCTCATCTTGTATAAGCACAGGATGAAAAAAAATTAGACGGATTTCAGGATATCTACTTTCATTACCTAGGAAATCAAAAATATACTGTCCATAGCCTTTAAAAAAATTATTTTTGCCATAACTTTTTGTTTGAAATGTCAAATAAACCACACCAGGAATGATTTATTAACAAATACTTCTATAAATTTCTTCAGAATACTGTTAAGTGTAGAAGTGTAAAGTCTGGTGTACATAGGTGATACTGGTCATGACAGACTTCAGGAAACAGACAAAACTTAGCGTGTTGCATTGAAATGTTAACTTCTGGGTAAATTCAGGAGAAACCTACTGCCATAAAATAAACAAACTGTAATGAAATAAACATCTTAGTGTATATTTTCATTTTTTTTTTTACAGCAGCTTGAAACATTGAACATTGAACACATTGAAGGAGTAGACTACACCAAAGTCTCAAAATTGACCATTGCATGAAAAATCGTTATTTTTGCCCGCCTTGTGTCGCCTTAAATTCTTTCCAGACATCCTGGATGACTGTGAGTATCTCATAGGACTGTACCAAAGAGATCTATATGTAATGAAGACGGTGGTGGGCAGAGGGGTTCCTGTCGCTGCTGTGATCGGTGGAGGTTACTCCAGAGACATCGATAAACTGGCCCTCAGACACTCCATCGTACACAGAGCAGCAGCTCAGGTACAGGAAACACGACTTGTGACTGGTGATTCAAGTTACATTTTTACAACGGTGCGCATGCATATTGTTAATGATTTTTGAGAACATGAATATGATTTATTTTTTTAGGTTTGGAGGGAGTCTGGAATGTGAAACCTTTAATCCCCAATGACAAAGAACATCAGTGGAACTGAGCCACAGGAGTCAACCAATATTAAAAATTTGAACAAAAATACCTTAAATGTCTATTTTGTGTCTTATTTTAGATCTGAATGCCAGATAAACCAATACATTTTGTACAGTTTACATTTACAGCTTTGAAAATACTAATTATAAGTATTATCTTATGAGTATTAAGTCTTCCTGCATTGTTTTTCAACAGAAGATACTTTTAAATTATTTTAAGAACATCTTGATTTATTTAGTTTATTGCTTTTTTTTTTTTATGTCTTTTAATAGTTTTTTTCTTCACATTTGTACATAAGGAACACCCTGATGGCTTCACATGTGATATTTGTGATATGTGGTGACAGTGCTTTATTATTTATTTTTCAAAGCTGGATGTGTACATCCACAACAAATCACATACTTCTAACAAACATATCCAAACAAGAAATTCTCTTTAACCCATAAAAACCCAGCAGTATGTTTGTGTCAGATCCCAAATTATTTTTTTCTATATTTGTAATGTAAAGCCCTTTGAGCACCATGTATATGTGGAAAAGCGCTAATAAGTACCAACCATTTATATTTAACCTGTTTAACCCATAAAGATCCAAACATCCACCAAAATCATGGACTGATACAAACTGTTTAATCCCTGTTGATCCACTAATCCATGTAAATAATCAGTGTAAAATACAGTTTTTCATCTTTTCATGATCATCAGATATGACCCATTTGGACTGTCATTTTCTACAACATTGACTCATCAGTAAAACCCATGGAATTGGATCAATGACAGTGGATGGTCACACTGGGTATGTTCAGTTAATGAGAGATTTGCTTAAAAAAAAATCACTTTTTCTTCAGTTTTTTCTTTTTTATACAATAACCCTCAATTTTACTTTAAACTTATATGAACATCTACATGATTAATAAATTAAATGGACCTGATTTTCACTGAAAAAAAATACAGAAGTTAATATTACAATAAATGGCAATAAACCACTTAAGGACAGTTAAATATAAAGAAAAAATAATTTAGGAAGTGCCACAAATGTCACACTGGGTCCTTATGGGTTAATCAGAGTATTTGAGAATATTCTACTATAATCTTAAGGGTAAATTATATAAAAACATTTAGGGACAAATCATTTTTTGGGGGGTATTTTACTGTAAACTTTATGGCCCAGTGTTCAAGGTATTTGCAGCTTGTGTCCAAAACACACAGGATACAATTTTATATATATAAAGTTCTTCAGCAAGAATATTTTAGTTTGAAAGTTTGCAGGTACTAGTTATGGCTGCTTTATGTTTGCTAAAGATGTACCAACAAGACTACATTAAACCCACCTCCTTCATCACTTATAACTATTAAATATTTTGTTAACTGTAATTTTTATTTAATGTTATGAGCCAAAAATATTAAAAGAATATATGAACAAAAATCAGTAAAACGGCACAATGATGATCATGAACCAAAATATTTAATAAAAACAAAATCAGAAGCACTTACATTAATTCATATGAGACATTAAGGTACCAGAGTTACTTCAGAACAACCACAGTTGGTCCACACAAACTGTACTGATAAGGATATGCACCTTCTTTGGCACAATGGGTACAGAAAACCAGCAAGTTTCAAGTTTTACCTACTTTTATGTCGTTCACTGACATCAAGCAGCGACATACCTGTGGTACAGTGCAATGTATATTCACAGTATATGAGGCAGATGATTGGGCAAATCGCACTAGAGTCATAGTTCAGCTAGATTCTTCAAACACAAGACAGTTACACAGAACTACTACAAATAAAATCCAGCACACACTGGAAGCACATCTGTTGAAATGGAGTAAAACACACCAAGCAAATGGCACAAATGTCGGACTATATTCTGCACAAGTGCAAGCTCGTCTTACAATAGCTTCATGACAGATTACATATAAGTAGTTTACACAAAATCCTGCCAAGAGATTCATAATACGCACTGCCTCTAGTTCCTCGTGAGAATATGTACCAGTAAAACGGGCAGGTGAAGACAAAGGAAAAAAAAAAAAAGTAAGATTTGAGTGTAGTCAATGCGTTAAAACATTTAAGATGGAAGAGTAGAGTGCAGTCTCACATAATTCTCCCTTAGATAATAATAAAAATCCAGAGTCCAAACAGTGCATTTGTTAACAATAACCTTTCAGAAATACTGCTTCAAAAGAGTTGAAATCATTTACCACATTTTGATAAAAACAAAGTCATTACAACAAAAGAAAAACATCACTGGATGTTTGGATAGTGCTCATCAGTCTCCTGGAACAAAACACAAAAATACTGTAAAAATACGGTTTTATGTAATTGTAGCCACTGTTGAACACTTCCATCTGCCTTTGTTGGAGAAGCTGTGGAAAAAAACAACAAATTTCTCAATGTAAAAACTTACAGAATAAAATGGAATAAAATAAAAATGACAAACATCTATGTCCAGAATCGCAGATGTAGTTGTAGTGTCATCAGTCTAAAAATGCAGATCTTGGCATCAACTGTTGATTTGTAGTTTACATTTACAGTCGTTTTATTCCATTGAACATGGATTCAGTGCTAAAACATGAGGCAAAAGGCAAAGATGAAACAAGTGAAAAGTCAGATTTTCCAGAGCTGAACCTTCTCTGCCACCACACACCAGTTGGCGTGATCGAAGTAGGTGTGTTTGACATGAAGCTCTTCCACGTGGTTCTCTATGAGCTCTGCCAGTTCTCCCTCCCTGAAGACATGATAGTACCTCAGACAAGACCCTTCCACCTGCCCTACACTCCCCTGAGGACTCCGTGTGCTTTCCAGCTGCTCTTTTCCCTGTGGCTCTCCGTCACTCTCGTCTCCAGACTGCGTCAGGTGTCCCTTTTGGAAGGAGACGAGGTCTGGCAGGGCCAGAGCACCGCACTCCTGGGCTAAAGAGACAGGGACACTCTGGTTCTCTGAGCTGTCGGCGGCTGTGCGTTTGTCGGCCCCGGGGCTGTTTTGCTCTTTGTGCCCATCTGTGACCGAGTCAAAAACGTCCTCTTCTGACCCGATCACAGACGGAGGAGAAAAGAAGTTTGACACCTGCTTGATAAGGCCTCGTCTTCTGCCACAAACGCCGGCTCTGTTCCCCGCATTTTCTCCCGGGGGTGAGGATAAAGTGCTCAGATCTCTGGAGGACGAGCGGGAGATAGCAAGGCTTCCAAAGTCGAACACAGAATCCAAAGACCTGGAGAAGAACCACAGTCTGTGCGTGGTCTGCTGAGGTGTGGAGCAGGTCAGTTGTCCTTCGTCTGCCACAGAGGATGTGCTTCTAACCTTTCTGTGCTTATCACTGTTGTCTATGGCTTCGCTCACGCTCTGTGCTGTTGCCCTCCTCCTGGGTTTGGAGCATTCCCCGCTGGAGTTGGAGGGAGAAAGAGGGTTTGGGTTCCAGGGAACAAAGATGTCTTGCTTCTCAAATTTACGACGTTTCTGCTCCATGGCCCACACATAGATCATGATGCGTCCGCCCACTCGCAGGGTGCGAGCCATCTCCTTTATTGCTCGGATACGTCGCTCTTTGGTGGACAAGTGATGGATGACTGTGACAAAAATATCAATTTGTTAGAGCCGAGTAGGCTGTGGAAGCTGCATTTATAAGTGATGCTGTGTCACATTAGTCCCACATATTGTACACTGTGAATGGCACATGCACAAAAAAAAATTAATAGTGTGGGTGTTAATATGTCATATTTGGTCTAATAACACTCTTTGTTGGGGGACACACATGAGTTATTCGTCATTGTTGTCAAGGCAACAGCAGCATGTGGTAAATTGATATTTATCATTATTATGAGTTTAATTATTCCTAGGAAAATGGGAAGTGCGGCCTTTGAGCTTCATGCGTACATAGGGAGTAGTTTGTTATTGACGGGGAAGATTCGGCACAACCTGAACTCTGAACTTGAACTACCTGCAATCGAGAGCACAGCGTCGAAGCAGCCGTCTCTGTAAGGCAAATGCAGTCCATCACACATCTGCACCTCGTGTCCCTGGCTCCAGGCAAAGTCCACCAAGGGTCGACACACATCACACCCCAGCTTGAACACCTCCTTATTGATGTGGAGATACTTGCCATTCCCACAGCCTGCCAAAAAGCAACAGACAGCTGTCGTAACACACCCATGAGCAACAACAGCATTTTTTTTTTTTTACAAAAAAATACAACCACTACATTTAAATACAACCAAGAAAGTCAACCACAACTGTAAGAAACCTTTTCCTTATACATGTTTTTTGTTTTTATTATAACTTTATATTTTCTATGCAATTTCCATATACTACAGTATGTACACTTATTTGAGGATTTATCTGAAAAGATTTAAGTGACGAATCCTGATTTGCTGTTGATGTCTGATGTCAATATGTTGGGTTTGCTTTGTAATGCTTTGGGTTTTTTGCACCTTATATTTTACAAATAGTTACCTGTTTGGACTGAAAAAGAAGCTCTCCAATCTCATTGTACATTCAGTATAATGACAAAAAAGGACATTATTCTATTCTATTCTATTCTATTCTATTCTATTCTATTCTATTCTATTCTATTCTATTCTAATGTGGAGTCCTAGTGCTGGGAAATATAATAAATTTGCTTACTGAAAATTGTGAAAAATACCTAAATCGCAAAATTGAGATTACCTCCTTTGCTTAGCAACCTGTTTACTTCTTGTTATATATTAATTGTGAATGTGCTTCTTTAGTTATACATACTTTTAGTGAGGAAAGAGCATTTTTAAACCCCCCAGAAAATAACCAATTAAAATCTTAAATCATCTCTAACACAAAAAAAAAATGGAATTCTTTTTTTGTCCATATTGGACCGTTTTTTTGTTACTCGTGTGTGATTCTCATCAATATAAATAATGACAAATAAACCCTAAAAGTGCTTCATTATTTTGTCCTTTCACTTTTCACTTAGTATTCCCCATGAATGCTTGTCCAGATTGCAGAGATGCGGGAGAGGTGACCCACCGATGTCAGCGACTATGCTTCCTGGCTCCAGATCGAGCAGGAACTGTCTCACTTTGGGCCAGGCTTTGTAGCGGCTGTCGTTGAAATATGGAGCTATCTTGTCATAGACGCTGTGCACATGGTCTCTCTCGAGCCGGCTGGCAGCCTCCTCCATCATGATCACCCCGGCTGCCTCATGCAACTCCCTCAACGCATCATGCCTGCAGAGACAACATCATCTCCAGCTTATGTTTTTTTAACTGTAAAACCAGTCAGTGACTCACCTGATTGAGTAAAAAAAATATATATATATTTTTTAAAAAAACAGACATGAAAGCAGTGCTCCTCTACAGGCCTGCTGGACTACAACAAGGTCAGTTGGAAACCTTAATCAGCAGACTCACTCGTACATCTGTCAGGCTTTGTACTTCAAGTGCCTGCTGTGGTCACGATTAATCAGCCTCCTCCTCCTCTGGGTCTCGTCTACCCTGCAGCCGACCCCGAGAACTCACTCATGTTAAGCGCTATGAATACTAGTAATCAGGTTTAATTTGTCATCAATCATCTGTAATTGTGTAAAAACCCAGAACAGGGACCGTGAATTCACTACAAAGGTAACAAGAACAGGGGGAGGTTGTCTCACGCAGCAGTCTGCAGATCCGTCATTACCGGTTGTGTTTTTTACAGAACCAAGAGAAGGAGAAAAAAAAAAAAGAAAAGAAAAAAGGTCATTGCACAAATCATCCATGATGGTGACAAGATGCAAAATGAGCAATCGCATTATGGAGGACATCTGGTTACAACTCATCTTTGGTAGGTCAGGTCATTCAATGTCACAAGAAACAAAATAAAAAACCTAAAAATGAAGGAGCCAGTCAGTGAATTTATTCAGTTATTTTGAATGAATGGGAAATGATAAATACAGATTTAATGTTTTTCTGACTGATTTGGGATCTGCTTTGAGATGCTTAGGAGGAACATTGTTGATAACACTTTTTATTACCTTTTAAATTACTGCTGGTGTTTTGGTTTTTTTTTTATACATTTTAGTGTGGATATGTGCATTTCTGTCCTTCTGTAACCATCTGCCGCTGCTGCTCTCTTGGCCCAGACACTCTTGTAAGAGAGATTTTTAATGTTAATGAGTCATTTTGCCTGGTTAACCCTCAAAGACCTAAACACACTCCAGTAACCAAAAGCATCCACTGGTCTGCAAACATTAATAGCTTTTGAACCACCTACCAATATACTGAAATAATGAGAATAAAGCTCAGTTTCTCAGCTTTTCATCACCATTAGATATGACCTATTTGGATGTTCAAAGGCTCCATAGTGAACAAGCAAACACCGTCATCTTCTGCAACAATAATTCACTAGTAAAATGCATATAGTTTGACAAATAATAGTAGTTGTAGACACTTGTTTTTTATATTAATTATGCATTTTGCTGGAAGACTCAGTTTCTCTGCAGTTTTCTCTGTTTTGAACTAATAACATTTGAACCTGCACCTTTGTCACTTCCACACCTGCATTTATATTTACTTCCATTTCAGGACGAGTAGTACATATGCAAATCTTGATTTTTTTTTAAATTTAAGAAATATATTTATATTATTTATTGCTTTTATAACTTCACACTTTTTTTTAATGCAACTAAGCTATTGTGACCCTTGTGGATCAACACAGTTTGTCTAAGTCTATAAAAAAGCAAAAACTACAGAGGATAATATTATAATAAAGGGTGATGAATCAGTAAGGAAATGTTGAATGTAGAGGTTTTTATAGGTTAAATAAAAACTGAATTAAAAAAACACTCAAACAAACAAAAACATATTCTAGAAATCACTTTGAATCAAAACTAATGTTAGTGATTCAAAGTAGGACTTCAAATTCTCTGGAAACACAAGGCTAATCTGAGGCTAATCTTTCTGCAATTCTCTATTGACAATCCCTTCTTTCTTTATTGCCACTGAACAGCTGATTTTGAGGATTTTGAAGAACAAAGTAGTTATATTCCTAGAATCAGTCAAAAAAAAAAAAAATCAGTCATATGTTTAAAGCCAAAAGCAAAAAGATGAGAAAGATATGTACAAAACAAGCTCTAACATCCATCTGTATTTAATTTAATATGACAAACAATTGTTGATTTATCCTGAAATCCTCCAGACGAACATTCAGACAGCAGCGCAGAACCAGATCAGACAAAATTTTCATATTATTTCACCTTTTTCAGATTATGTAATAGTAATATTTGTGTTGCGTCTGGTGTTTCACAGCCCCCACTGCAGTCGTCTGTTTATTAGGATGCGGCCCACAGCTCCTGCAGTGCTGCTGCAGCCCCTTCATACACTATATAAAAACACTTTATCCCTGGGTTAAAGAATAACATCCTTTCAGTTGTGTGAACACGCAGACTTAATTTATGCACTCCTTTGACCTATGTGGCGGTCAAAGCACATAATTTGGTGGAATAATTAATTTTATGCAAAGCAGACCCACTCAGACAACGCTCTCAAAGACACATCGGCTACAGGAAGGCTAATAAAAAAAATCTGACATGTTGACAAAGCTGAAGTGACTTTATTAAACTGTGCCGATCTAAATCTGGTTCTGCGCTGCTTCGTACCCCTCATGAATGATTAGCCAACACATGACATGATTCACTGATGTCAGTTGGCTCCAGCTCAACAGGATGAGACTAAATGAAACAGAGAGGATGTGAAGAGCTTTAGGAGATTTATTGTTTCTTAACGGGACTGTAGTGAAATCAAATTTGACTCTATAACAGCAGAGGTTCACCAGCTCCGTCCACATCCAGCATCTGATATTAAGGGTTCACGCTTAGGGCACAGCAGGACTGGATATGGAGAAAACCACGTCCATTAAAGTCAATGATGTGTCTGATTTAGAAAAGTACCAGGCTTCACCTTCACGTCAGCACTGAGGGATGTGGTAGGTATTCTCTATGTGACATAAGAAGGATTTGATCCTACGACTGTGATGGATGAGAGTTGTCTATGTCACCCATCCTCGCGGTCACAGTACATCACTGCCAGCATCGATCCAAGAATATGTTTGAGTACCTGTAGACGACAGGGTCTGGAAGATCCACCTCTGCATGAATAGTGAGTGTACCTGCTTTGTTAGATACCATGAAGTAATAGGGTACTAACGTGAGTAATAGTGTTCAAAGGGATAATGTGGATGTGGACAGGTGTCTGGATCAGCACTTATGTTGGAATGTTCTAAAAGCCATATTCTGATGTTCTAAAATACATGTTCCTTTCACCTTACATGTGTTTTTCTTGTATTTTTATATAAACTTCTTGATTTTTTTTTCTTTTTTGCCCACATATGGGCAAGGAACCAAATACGGTAACTCCATTGACTTTGATTTTCTACATTTAGCAAAATTTCACATAAGTAATAAAGTCTTGCTATGCCCTCCAATGACACACTAAGGTTGACATTTTGAACTTCCTATAAAGGATTAAGAAATCATTAAGTCTGTCAAACTTCCATTGATTTTGCAGTCATTTTGCTTGGCCATACACTAATATTGTTTTCTTACACGTCATGTAAATGTACAGCACTTGTTACAGCATTTTGTCCCCACAGCGTGAAAATCTGCTAATGATATTTGAAGCACTCTGTTGGATAGCACTGAATTGGTAAATTAAAAAGTTAGATTAAGCCCTGCCACTTCAGCAGCTGCATATTAGCATACAGATTAGTGCATGTGGAGCCAGTCAACATCCGCATCTACTTTGGTAATAGCTAGTGTTAGTTGGAAAGTCACAAAAACAAATCTAAAAACAGAGCGGTGCAGCATAATGACCTTTGAAATGTCAGAGAGCATTCTGCAGATGAGGGTAACTGGCAGGAAAGCTCTCAGACATTTCCCCTTCACCTCTTTTAAAAGGTATCAGACAGATATGTCCTTGGGTGGAATAATGTCTGGGGCCCGCAATGTGCGTCAGTATTTACACAGAATGGAACAATAAACACACCGGCCAGCCTTTGCTGCACAAAATGCAAATACCTGGCAGTCCCCTCTCCCTGCTCGTACCGGCCTGTGTCTCCTCTGATGGTAAACACAATGAGCAGCATCTCATCTTCCCTCACTCAGACCTATTTCTGGACTACCATCATCTGCACCATCCCAGCCAAGTGGAAGAAAAACATCCCTTATGTAATGTTGTAATCTGGCCTCCTACAGTATTGTCTGTGCACAATTCTGCCTGAGTTTCCCCCTCTGCTCGCTAAACTGTGGCAGTCCTCGGCTGACATTATATAAGCGGCAGCTGGGAGGCTGAGAGCACTGCCTCTGACTGACAATGGGGACCACAATGGAATCACTGGACGGAGCCTGTGTGTGTGGAGCACCAGTACCTTCACCAGATGGAATTTGATGCTTTTCTCTCTGGTAAAATGCTAAAATAATTTGCTTTATATCATAGATATGCATCATAATATCAGCAGAAAACAGACTCTGAGAAATCAAGACTGTGCAAATGCAGATTCAGATTAAATTCAGGCTAACGTTCCTGGGCTGCAGTGTGAAATGAGCCCGTCAGGTCAGACTTGAGGAGTGTTTTGATGAGATTAGTGGTGTTATTATGAACAGACAGAGCTGCAGGGACAGAACACACCACAGAGAGGAACAGGTTTACCCTTCAACCATGCCAAAAGATTGAACATCAACATATGGAAAAGGAACTAAAGACTACTGAAAGCACCATTTAGATAGACAGATAGATAGATAGATAGATAGATAGATAGATAGATAGATAGATAGATAGATAGATAGATAGATAG
>JAPTGZ010000006.1:35462597-35476516 GCA_029814645.1 Fowleria isostigma | reverse complement strand
GTTCATCACAGGGCTGACATATAGAGACAAACAAGCACTCTCACATTCACACCTATGGACAATTTAGATTAACCAATCAGTGAATGTCTTTGGATGGTGGGAGAAAACCAGAGAAAACCCACGCAGACACAGGGAGAATATGGAAACTCCACACAGACCGCGCTGGGATCGTACCCAGGACCTCTTTGCTGTGAGGCATGACCACTACACCACCATGCCGCCCTGTGCTTTACATTATTGATCCATTATTCATTCACTCACATTCTACCTCTGGTGGTGGTAAACTACATTTATACCCTTGGGGCAGACTGATGAAAGCGTGTCTGTCAAACGGCCCCGCCAACCACCAAACATTGATATACATTCACACACTAGTGTGAGTGACACTGAAGGCAAGGTGGGTGAAGTGTCTTGCCCAAGGACACAACAGCACATGACAAAGCGGGATTCGAACCACCAGTTGAACGACCCACTCTAAATCGTGGCTCAGGACCATTTTATGTATATTTGTGTAAACATAATGATAATATGTGGATGTTATTTCTGTTACTGTGAGTTGAAACACCGTACATAGAATGCACCAGCTCAAAATAAACCAATCAATCAGCATTTAAGTAAACATGTTCATTTTTTTTTGTATCTTCATAGTTAAACGATCATGTAACTTAAGTCATCATTTAGAATTTTTATGCAGGTGACAGCTAAAATATTGGCCAAATGTTTTAATTTTATTTTTTATTGTATTTTTTTTGCTAAATCTTCACTTTACGAGTTAAAATGTCTGCTCTTTATTATAACAATAAACTATTTCCTGCAGTGGAATATTGTCCAATTAGTGCATCACAGGGTGTAGAAACTCAGTTTGTTCAACTATTACTAATATACAGACAGGTTTCAAAGTAATAAGAAAATACTTAAAAACACAAGGAATGTTTTCATCAATTTTCAGTGTTTGACTTGGTTTTGATGCTGAAAAGAAAATGCCCTTCATGTGACTGACATTACTTTTGATAACCTGAACCTTTTTGAAGCCTCTTCATCAGGGACTCATCTATGCTCCACCTCAGGTCATTTACTAGTCTGAAGCTGCTTAATGTTAAATAAAACAGAAAAAAATGTGGTCTTTGTGACACTTTTGAGCAGAAAAGTGTGTTTGATCTTGTCATATTTTACTTTAAAGCATCCACATCACTGACTAAAAAGCACATTTTTATCAAAGTGGACTGTACCTGGACACGCTCTTTAAAATGGCTGAGTGATTTCTGCAGATGTACTTCTTTGGGATTTGTTGAGAACACAGTCAGATCTCCAGCGTACACAACCGGAGTGGGAGACATGGACTGTCCTCTGAGCTGCAGGTTGCTCAAGGCCAACAACACTCGTGGTTTTACAATATCCTCTACACCAGATTGCACAAAGCTGCTAAAACAGCGAATTTTAACGAAGTTCAGCCTCTCATCCACCAGGTAAAAAGCAGGAGAAGAACCTGAGTCAAAACGAACAGACAAGTTTAAGTAAATAATGTTGCACATGTTGGAATAATTAGCAAAAAAAAAAATGTCTACCATGCTCATCTATGACACTGATGATGAATCCTGTGAGATCAACTTCTCCACAAAGTGGCTGAAAATCTGGGTTTTGAAGATCCACAAAACTGGCACAAACTCTGGGCTGAAAACGGGCTGATAACCATTCCTGAGAAGCCTGAGTGACATCAAAAACATCATTTACACAGAAATCCTCTCAATAGACCCAGTTCACCTGTTTATGGTTGTTTTTATTAATTTTTTTTCCCATTATATTATTCATCCACATACACTTTGATGATATATAAAAGATACACTTGTATAATGTTATGCATGTATTTGGTATGAAATAAAAAAAAAAAGTAAAACAAAAACAAAACAAAAAAAAAACATCATTTACAGGTCCTCTGTCTATTAATGTGTTATTGTTAAATGTTAACAGTTTCCAATTAGGATGTAACGATAATCCGTATTATGATAAACCGCAGTAAAATTCCCAACAGTTAGTATTACCACTTCAAATTGTACTTATTGTTTAAACTGTGGTTAATTACCAAACTTTGAAAAACTCATGGTAATACTGTTAATTTCTTAGAGAAGCAACAGCACTCCAGGCGTGCATGCATATTTATGTTTGACCTCTGAAAACATGGCGCGCGCCTGCATGGACAGTGCTCCGGAGACCCCCCACCCCCACCCCTAAAAAGACAAAGTTGGAAGTATAGACATGTTTTGGATCTTTATAAAATGTTGCGGGGAAACAAATTGAAGATGGTCAACCTGTCTGCGGGGGGTGGGGACACACGACAATACACTTCAAATTTGATGAGTCATCTCCGTGACCACCACCCACAACTATATTACATATTTTAATGTTTCTGCTGACAGAAAGTACATTGTGCGTGTTATTTTCTTTACTTTTTTCTAAATAAAACTTGGTTAAATTATTTCGGTGTGTGTATAAGTACTTTTTGAACCTTTTGAGCACATTTCAACAATAACACAATAATAATTTTAACTGTGATAATTTTAGTCAACAGTAACCGTGATTTTCATATTGCTACATCTCTATCTCCAATATGGTTTGAGTGGACCATAGAACAGTATTAAAAAAAACCTAAATAAAAAGAAAACAAAGACATCAACATTTCTGACTTCATCATCATACACATACACACTATATCAGTGTGAGCAGCTTGATGTGATCATTAGTACATACATGTACAGCTGCACATGAATACATCTCAAGGAAAAGAAAAAAGTAACGCTAAGTAAACAGGCGCCCTCCAACCCTGACTCATTCAGCGGCCTGATGGCAGAGGGACTACATGCACACTGTGTTGGTACCTGTATGTTCTGGAACTGTGTTTTCTTTGTCACAGTGAGCTGAACACTTGAGCTCCCACCACGTTTCTTTGCTTCAGATGTTGTGAGGTTATACACTTTATACCGACATCCTTCCTTCAGTAAAGACTGCAGATCTGAGGACGGCTGCCAGAAGTTCAACTGGTAAACTGAAACAGAGAGTGATCATTAATGATTTCTAATTGAGTATGTCAGTACACAAGAGTTCAAAACGCAGACATGAACACGCACCACTGCTGCCAGTTTGATCCGTAGAGTCTGTGATGCTCAGTCTCCATACAGGAGAAACATCTCTTTTTGGGCAGCTGCCTTCACTGTCCTCTGCAGCTTCTAGAGCTCGACGGTAGTGGTCCTGTAGCTCCGCCTGCTTCTTCTCCATCAGAGAACGTCTGTAGCTTTGCAGAGTCTCCAACTGTGTTTCACTCAAATGAGCCTTATTCATGGAAGTAAATGAAGAAAAATGAGGTCAAAAAGAGGGCTCCTCAGGGTATGCTCCACATTCACACATCTCAAAGGACATTTATTATCACCTCAAGATAGGCTGCATCATCCCCCACTGCCTCATGGAGCTCTTCTCCGTCCTGCAGCTTTGCAACATCCTGACGACTCACTGCATGTCTTCTATGCTGAGGTTTCATATTTCCTGAACGTGGCAAATTGTTAAAACTTTTTCAAGAGCAACGTGTTACTAACAAGCTAAAAACTTAATCCCTACCTTTTTCTTCATTTTCAAACTTGGCTTGAATCTTTGCAAAAACCATCTCCATAGCTTTTTGCTTGTGGCTGTAGTAGCGTCTTGCCTCCTTCTCTTCTGCACGTTCAGAACGGAACATGATGCCTCCATCTGGTTTCCTTTCCATCCACTAAGAAAACACGATTGGCACACTCTCAGAGAGGACTAATGAGATGAACCGTTGTCTTATCTTAAATAATGCATGACATAACTAACTTGTATGGGGTAGCATCTCAGTATGACAATGTCCACACATCCTACTGGCCCTCCGTTGCTGTACAAAGACGAGATCGGGAGCAGGAACGGCCGAGGATCCCTGTGGAATCCCAGTTTAGTGTCCCACCGGACGGGTCTGCTGCTATTTGCACAGATCTAAAATCAGAAACAAATGTATTATTGTTTGAACTCGTATCTGTAATGGGCCACATGTGACTACCCCCTTTGAATACCTTTAACATTAGGGATTCAGGCGCCTCTAAAGGGGAGCAAGCATCTTGGGATCCCACCAGCTGAGCCCCATGAATGAGCAACTTCCCACCCACACCAAGTCGACCTTTGTGAAGCATGGCAGTCAGGGGGTCATCCAGTTGGGCTTTGATGGCATACCATCCATCTGTGAGCCATACAACTGCATATGAGTTTTCGGCCTTGGTGGAAACACCCTGAGGAGTCCTGGGGTCTGTTCGACTCTGTTTGTTCGGGGAGCAACCACTGGAGACGACTCCGCAAACACAGAGAACCAGGGTTTTTGCAGCTGTGTCATCCCTCTCCATGATCTTTCTCAGAGCTGGCCTGCGGCTATGGTCCACCTCCACATCATATCTGAGAGACAGAATACCCATGAAATATTCTGGAAGGCAAGCATGCAGCTAAAATTGAGTTAAAATAAAGTACTGAATTAACTAGAAGGGTCTGGTTGCTAGAGCGCATACCGTCAAGGACACACAGTCCTCTAGTGTCTTGTTGGTTTGTTTTTCATGGGAAATGCAAACAAATAATGCAATGATTTCAAGAAAACTCAGAAAGGTAGGATGTAGGCCGAGGACAAATCATTACAAGAAAATTCATTAAAAGAGCATATTTTTTAATATTGG
The DNA here is from genome assembly GCA_029814645.1 of Fowleria isostigma. Classification (NCBI taxonomy): domain Eukaryota; kingdom Metazoa; phylum Chordata; class Actinopteri; order Kurtiformes; family Apogonidae; genus Fowleria; species Fowleria isostigma. The sequence goes on along the minus strand of JAPTGZ010000006.1, from coordinate 35,471,798 downwards.
AAGTAAGTGGGTTTGATTGAATTACAGGGGGACTGTGGGCACCTAACATTTAATAATCCTGCTGCATAAACCAACTGACAGAAAACCTAACCAACAAAGCCCTTCCTAGATAAATACTTAACATTCAATACTATTTCTTGGTATAGATTGTACCGGAATGATATGTTTCTAATAAAAATAACTTTGCCATTTTGCAAAGTTTTGACTATACATATTATGCCTTCATATGTCAATAAAATTTCTTGTTAAGCAGTAAGCACATTAAGAAATCTAATTAAAGGGTGTTATCACACATCTATAGTTATTTTTACTCTGGTCTAAATCAGTTTACAAGTTTGTGAACTTTGTGTATTTTACCTTTTGTTTTCACAAAAAAAAAATATTAAAATAAATAAATAAATAAATAAATAATAATAAAAAAAAAATCTAAGGAAAAACTAAATCCACCATTAACTACAAACCAAGGGAGACTATTCATTCTACTTATTGGTCTGATGTGTCTGAGGCAGAGGACAGTAAATCCAAAAAGAAGGTCTGGGGTTCCATACTAGTGCATATTTCTGGGAGAACATTCTCAGTAAGTTACTACTTCTATAGACACAAGAGGCTGCAGCTGCTGCAACACACTCCAGAATGCAAAGCACAAGTGACAAACAATCATTTCACTAAAACTTGCAAAGTACCAAACAATTTGCAATATAAGCTAATCAGAGTTTGATTTAAAGCTGCAGAAGCCAAAGTTGTGGAACACCACAACGTGAGAATGCACAAAATGCACAGCTCTCTCCTCACAGTCCAAATCAAAGGCTAAATGTAAAGATAGTGGACCTGATGTTTCATGCTGTTGTGGAAAGGTGAAACCAGTTTTTCAAGCTTTTGTATTGAGACACTTAGGTAGAGGAGCAGGTTGGTCCAGGCTGAATCTGATCAGTGGTCAGTAGTTACAGCTGTCATTCACATATGTAAACATACCTGTACTTGAGCTGCAGGAGAACCTGCTCTGGGGTGAGACAGAGGCTGCCCATCGTCACAGGAAAGGATCTTTCCATGGATGCCAGCTTCCACACTATCCACCGGTAATGGTTGTACACCCACTCCTCACTGACCAGTTTAGGATCAACCCCTGGAGTGTCACACAGTGCTCTGTAAAAACAGAACTTTAATTACATTTATCTGCATGTCTGAATATGCACCGAGTTTTCATACAAATTTCCTGTTACCTATAGAACTCCTCTTTTCCTGCAGTCCCATCATTACTGGGGATCAGCCAGCCTCCATCAGCGAGCTGCACACCACCTCCATCTATAAAAGCCTCCTGTTTGAGGAACTGCAGTAAATTGAAGCGAAAAGCTTCTGCTGTTGCGCTGGTGATCTCAGGTACATGCTGATGAACTCCATATCCATACAACTACAAATCACAACAGAAACATCTACGATTCAGATTTCATTTGAACAAAAACAAGTCACTTCAAAGAATAGTAACGTTTTTGTCCTTTTTTTTCATTTCCTTTGTGCTTTACCTGTTTTTGGGTATATATTGCAGGGGGCTTTCCATTCACTGCTGCAGTAAATGTGATCCTTGACACCCTTGAGGTCTTGGTCAGAAACAAACTTCCTGGAAGAGGTCGAATGGTCTGACGCTTCTTTTTTCTGATCCTCATGTCTTGCATATCTCGTGCCAGCTCTATGTTCTGAAGGTTCTCAATAATTTCTACGAATAAAGGATTAATTATTAATAAGCAATGACTTTTTCTGTTGTTATCATTAGTTATGCTACATTTTACCAACTTATTTACCTTGACTTCTACTTGATATGTCTGTCACATTTGATGTCTTTTCTGCAGATGCTTCTGTTCCACAGCTACCAAGGAGGTGTTGACACTTTGTAGGATTAGTGTTTGAAGAGTCAGACAGTCCTCCTGTGTGAGTGTCCTCGTTGCTTTTGTTGTCAGCCACACCCCTAATGCTTTGCATCTTGTTAGCAAAAACTACAACCTCAGAAGGTGTCCAAGTGACATGGTTAAGTTGTTCCTTGTCTTTCTGTGGTTTAACGGAGCTTTCTTGGTCAACAGTTCTTTGTTTTTTAAATGGAGGGACAAATACAGACGCTGTTCTTCTGTTGTCTTTGTGTACGTTGTTCTTGTGAGTCTGCGCTTTTGCGTTGTTTAGGAAGGGAGGAACAAACGCTAACACCTTAACATGAGCTGACCTACTGTCGGCTGGGGTTGAGTGTTGTACTACTGACTGTGCTGTTGGTTTTTGTAGTTTGGTCTCCACATGATTCTTCCTGTCTCTATAAAATAAATTATACAGCACAACAGGTTGAAAACTTATTCCAGAGGCTTGAAAACATGGTCAAACAGTAACAAACGTCTTACCTGGGTGTCTTTGTGATGTTTGGATGAAGTGAGACACTGTATTTGAAAACTCTCCTGTCATTCATTACACCTTAATTATAAGAGAAATAGTTATTTATTTCCAAATACAATTGCAGATTATTTAAGAATTTGTTACTGGTCCAGCTCTTTACCGTATGGACAGCTTTTTTCTGGATGAAGAGCTGATCTGTTTGATTTATTAACGGTCCTGTCAAACTCTTCCAACAACTGTCGTTTCAGGGGAGGCTGACCTAGGATACAACAAGCAGTGGAAAATTAGAAGGCTCTGTATCTGGTACTCTAGTACTTCAATGTCTACAATACATATGTTATTTTTTGAAAATGGAAAAAAAAAAAACCTTGACACTTACCAGTGAGGTCTGCATCCTCCACTGCTCTTTTCTCGGTTCCCTTTTTTGCTTCTACAGATATGAGGCTGGTCTTTGGATCATTTTGAAGAGAAATGTTTTCTAAATTCACTGTCAGACTCTGACCTGCCAGACCTTCATCCTGTAACAAGGCCATTGTACAGTCCAGAGCTTCCTGTGCAAGAAACTTCTGTTGAGTTTCAGTGCAGCCATTGCAACCAGATGACTGAAGATTCACAATTGCAGAGTGTTTTGCCTTTAAAACATTTTGAGTCTCACTGCTACTTGTGTGATTTGTCTCACAGTCTTCTATATTTGCAGGTATCTTACATATATCTGTACTAGATATACTTGAATCTTGAGGAACTGTATTTGCACAGTCGATCTCATGCAGAGAGCAATATGATTCATCCTCACGGGGGAGGATTTCTTCAGTAGGCCCATCTTTCTCACCTGCTGAGACAAGACTTGAAGTTTCTTTTAAATATTTCACTTCCGATGGATCAGACTTATTGGAGTCTTTTGAACTTAATACATATGAAACTGAATCAGGACACTCCTCGTCAAAAAAATCTTTCCAGAGATGCTTTACTTTTTCAAGGCTTTTCTTTGGCACATGGACTTTTGCTCCCCCTGCTGTTGTGAAGCCACACTGTATTTTCTTTGTATTATTTGGAAGTTTTTCTTCAGTCTTCTTTGCATCTGAAGCAGCTGGCATCTCTGAAGTGATGCTCATATCATCAAAGAGAACTTTGGCCTTCTGGAGAGCTTCAGCAGAAAATGCCACTGGTTTACCACTAGCAGACAGAAATCCATTACTCCTGGGTGGTGGATCATTAACTGGAAGTTTGGAGTAGGTTTGTTTCACACTGGTTTCATTTCCAATTTCGTTAAATTCACTCAAAAAGGATCGAGCTTTTTTGAGTGCTGAAAATGACACAGTAACTCTTTTGCCAGCAGCTGTCTGAAATCCACTGCTCTTTGGTGGTAAAACATTCACTGTAGGTGTGGGATGCGTTTGATTCAGACTGGATTTGTTGTCAGAGTCATCACATTCATTCAACAGACATTTTGCTTTGTTCAGAGCTGCAGGTGAAATGGTAACTCCTTTGCCACTGGCTGTCTTAAAACCACTGCTGAGTGGTGGCAAAACATTTCCTTTTGTGCCTGTTTCTTCAAATGGAGGGTTTTCATTCAACAGCAACTTTGCCTTAGTCATTGCCTCATCTGTTATGGATACTGTTTTACCACTAGCTGTACAGAATCCACTACCTGTGCTCTGGGGTAAAGATGACTGTCTGTGTAAAGATGGTGCATTGGTTGAGGTTGAAGGGTTGGTCATTTCAACATCATTATGATGCTGCAACCGTTCATGGGTAACAACTGGACCAACATTACTATTTTTAGACTGAGTACATTCCTTGGTAGTCTGTTGAAACCTTTTTATTGTAGGTCTTTCAGCGTTCGTCATTCTCTTCTTCCCTGCAATCCCATTTCCAGCAGGTTCAAGTTTTTCTGATATGTTATTACTGCTGTCAAGAACATCAAGCTGTTTGATCCAGTCATTTGTGCTTTGCTGTGAACTTGTTGAAACACTACTATCATCATACAAATAGACTTTTGCTCCCCCTGCTGTTTTGAAACCTTTCTGTATTTTCTCTGTATTAATTTGGCCTTGTTTGGGCTTTTCATCCATTGTGTCCGAAGCAGCTGGAGAATCGGCTGTAAAGCTGATGTCATCAAACAGAGCTTTGGCCTTCTGGAGGGCTTCAGATGAAATTGCCACTGGCTTTCCACTAGCTGCAAGAAATCCCCTATTTCTTGGCAGTGGACCATTAACTGTGAGTTTGGGATGTGTTTGATTCATGCTACATTTATTGTTAGGTTTATCACATTCACTCAACAGAGACTTTGCTTTTTTCAAAGCTGCAGGTGAAATTATAACTTCGTTGCCTCTGGCTGTCTTAAATCCGGTGTTTTGTGGTGGTAATCTCTGAACGTGATCTGGTAGATTTCCTGTTTTTGATAAATTTTCTTTGGGTTTACGTTGTTTATTTGTGTCCTCACAAAAATCTACTTCGTTCAAGAGAGACTTTGCTTTTTCCATTGCAGCAGTGGAAACAGGTAATTTCTTTCCACTGGCTGTACAAAACACATTGCGATTGTTCCAGTCCCCGACAGCAGAAGAATATGTGCTCCCTGATGCTGGGCACATGGGGATAGAAAGAAGCTCTGCAGGGGGAGATGGGTTTCCATGGAGAGAATTAGAATTCAATGCCGGAGAATGGCTAGAACCAGCCTTGCACATCTCCATAGCCTCATTATGCAGAGTCTCTGTATGGTGTCCACTATGTTCATTTGTCACATTTTCACTCTTGGATTCTTTGTTCTTCCTTGGTTCTTCCAAAATACTATGTTTCATTCCTTGAACATTTTTAGATTTGGAAAAGGTATTCTTATCACTCTCTGTGATGTGCTTTACGAATGAACCATTTTTCGGATCGACAAGATTGCAGTCTTTGAAGAGGGTTTTGGCTTCTTGCATGGCTTTTGCAGAGATACAAATCCCTTTTCCACTGGCCATCTTGAACCCACTTTGTGATGTGGTTGTGCTCATTTTGCCAAATTCCAAACTGTTTGGCGCAGGATCATGTCTTGTGTCAGTGAGGTGTCTGCTTGCTACAGCACAATGCTTGTCATTGGAGGTGAGTTTAAGTTCAGTCTGACCGGTGCTTAACACCACGCTACACCTTTGCTGACATTTTCTAAGAGGCACATCAATTAATTTCTTATCAATCACAGAATTTGCCTCTAAATCTGCAAACAAAGCCCTGGCTTTGTACAGATACTTCTTTGATACTTTCAAAACACTTCCCTGTGCAGTTTTAAATCCCTGACAGCACAATGAAGAACTATTGTTGTCTACCTTGTTTGTTTCATCATGTACATGTACATTAGAACTCATCCTGCTGTCACTGCCCTCAGGGGTAACGTCAGCGTCTTCAGTGGAAGACTTCTCTTTGCTCATCACATCTGACAGACTGATATCTGATGGTTTAAATGTGATGTCTGATGTTTGATATTTGTCAAAGTTCATCTTCACAGGCATGGACTTTTCTGCATCGGAGCTAAAGCTGTCATCAAAGTCTATACCATTCAGGAAATCAGGGTCAAGTTCTTTGTCAGCTTTTTGGGAAGAGACTCCATTGTCTTGACATTGTTGGTTAAGGTTTGTAGTTTTGAGTTGTGTAAATTCAAACTGGCTGTCAGCGTCCTCTAAGAGACTACAAAGTTCTCTTACATCAGCTTTTTGTGAGGCTGTTAAATGGCAGCCAATATCCTCAAGCTTTTCATTTGAGGGTGGGTTGTTTGACTTACAGGTTGTATTGTTCTTCGATCCATAACTCGTGGAAAATGTATATTTAGTATCACTGCTACAAACAGGGAGCTGATCAGTTAAAGTCCTTTCATCTCCAGTTTCATCAAAAAGGTGCTTGGCTTTCTCCAGACTGGCTGAGGAAATATGTAAAGCCTTATTAGAAGCTGTTTTAAATCCTGATGCAAGGGCAGATGGAAGTGAAACCATTGTTTCACTTGAAAGACAGTTAATTCCACCACCATCTCCTCCTGTGCTGCTGGATAGTTGTTTGGATGAGTTCAGTTTGCTCTGTCCCAGTGTCTTACATTCTATGACTGTAGCTGGAAGCTCTGTACACATTTCAGCTTTCTGTAAACTATCGCTGACATTAACTTGTCCATTTCCTGTGTTCTTAGGTGGGAAAGGACACATTTTATTGATCTGAGTTTGAAAGTCTGTCTTTTGTTGACCATCTTTCTCTGAGCATGGTAGAGCAGACGATGACACAGTCATGTGAGTAATCTCTGTTACAGCAGACTGGAATCCACTGTCGCTTATTGTTCCCTCGCTGATAGAAATGTTTTGGTTAATGGTAGACATTAGTCCATTGTTACTGACATCTTCACAGTCACGGTGAAGCCTTTCTTGCCTTGTTTTCTGCTTAGCTCGTTTCAAGGCTGACAGGCACGCTGATGGAGAGAAGCCATTACTAACAGCATCTTCTGCTACTAAACTCCTGTTTACAGGGTCTGACATTTGACTGAAGTCTTGTGCAAAAGCAATGCAAAGCTGAGACATGTCAAGATCATGGAATTTTGCTTGTGCAGTGGGAGGCAGGTTTTCTTCAGTGACATTTTCACATTTTTGGATCATATTCTTCTCTTCAGAGATGTTTTTGTTGATGCTACATCTCTTTGCTTCATTAGGGGCATTCCTGATCTGCACTGTGTTCAGTTCTTGTCCTGAAATAAAGCATAAAGACAAACTTCGTCAAAATATTTTGTTTTCTATATTAAAAAAAGAAAACGAAGTAAAAGCCTTAATGCATTGATGAAAAAATATTTTTCATGTATACAAGCTGATGATGTTACCAGTAATATGAATCCCAGATGATGACGCATTATTCTCAGAATGTATTTCTTGTCCTTGCTGTGGTAATTTTGAACTCTTGACAGTGTAAATAAAACATCTCCTTTTCTTAATCATCCCAGAGTCTGTCATTTTCAAGTGTTGTTTGACCAGTTTGCCAGAATCAGAGTAGGACAGTGACTCTTCAGCTAATATGTTGTTATCAGATAATTTGCCTGTAACATCATGGCAGGACGCATCCACACTAATGTGTGGAATTTCGGATAGACTCAGTGGAGACCATTGAGTGCTTCCAACAGTCTCAGTGTTTGCTGTTTTTTTCACATGTGGGGATAATGGGACTCTGTCAGGTTCCTGATCTGCTGTTCTCTGTTCGTTTGATGCAGAACCGTTTTGGAGATCCATGGAGCCAGAACCATCTTCCTTTGTTGGAATTGTTTGTCTCCTTTTAATTCTTTCAGTTTTCACTTTTCTCAGAGCTGAACTACTGTTAGTAAAGAAGATAGACAGTGCATTTTCAGCTCCATCAAGAACACTTGCTACTGTGCTGCGAACTTCTTCATCCTCAATAGCATCTGGTAGCTTCTGTTTCCAAACACCATCACTCTGGTTCAGTGAAGTCTGCAGAGACTCATTCAGTTCTGGATACTGAGCAGCCTCAAGAGAAATGCCATCTGTTGATTACATACTATCAATTAGCATCATTTTGTCTTTTTATTATATTGTGCAACATGTGTAAATCTGTAGAATGCACAGGTATTTCAACCAAAATTGAAACAACTAAATCATATTACACAATATCAAAACATAAACGAACAAATTTGTACCTTCTTGAACTGTGCACACATTGTTCTTTGGTGACATAGCCTCAACTCTGGAAGCATTTGAAAGAGAAGGAAAAAGCTTCCGAACAATCTGGACAAAAGAAAAAAATACATTTTATGGATGATTTAAAAGGTCAATGCTGTGTGTAGTGTGTTATTTTAAGTAAAGCAGTTTCATTGTCCTCTTTAAATGTCATATTCAGTATTTATCTGTCAGATATTATCATGTAAATGTTCCATGATACATGACTTTGAATTTTCACTGCAGCAGTAATCTCAGAGTAAACTCAATATTTTAACCTAGATAATTCACAAGTTAAATAACCCCTTATGATTGAAAGTAAAAAGAGAACTTACAACAACATTTTTTTCTGAGGAAAGACTCAGTGGGCAGGAATCTTCTTCTTTTCTTGCTATAACATTAAAACGATGGTATTTAAATGAGCATCACATTCAGAGATATTAAAAACTCTTATGCATTCATGATATAACTATATATAGAGAGAATTTACTCACTTAAAATCAGAGTCGATGGCACTGCTGGTGGAGTATTCAGTGAACTGGTCCATGATATATCAAGGTTCATTTGTGCACCGAGGCTTTCAGTTATACGCTTGGCAAAGACAGTCTGCTTCAATAAAACATACATATATACAGAGTAGAAAGGTTAACTGCTATTTTGCATTCAAACAATGTCATCTAAAAGACAAAACTACAACCAATAGAAAAAATACTTACTGGAGATCTCTGTGGGGTATGAAGTAAATCTGCATACATGAAAATAATAATTAAATATGTTGAAGACAATTCAACTGTTAAAAGTGAACTGCAGATGAATTTGTATCTCACCTATACTGTCCTCAGTTGGTAGAACTCCATGAGATTTGGCACTTGGCATTCTAAACAAACAAGACATTAAAAAAAAAAACAGAGGCATTTTCAAAGATAAGAGTCATTTAAAAAAAAACAACTTAATAATGCATCAAAATTAATTTTATCACTTAAGTAATAGAAAAAGGCACAGCTTTTTGGCTGGAAAACAGAGCAGGAAACCATTTTTAAAAACAAATTAAGACTAACGTAATTACCAGTGATAACACTGAACACTAACACTGTTAGTGTGCTCAAAACACTAAAATAAAACATGTGGCACTGATCTTACCTCTCTTTTGACATCCGAAACA
>JAPTGZ010000006.1:35446828-35459929 GCA_029814645.1 Fowleria isostigma | reverse complement strand
ATCTGAGCGCGGGTTTTTTGAATTTTCAGAATTCGGCCATTCGTATTCTGGAATTTCTTTCGTATAATGGACGGAAAAAAACCCGTTATGGATATTCGTATACTGGAATTATCGTTAGGTGAAGCATTCGTCTAGAGGTACTACTGTAAATGACAATCTTTTTTTTCTTATACTGGGTAAGTTTTTGGGCTATTGCCCTTCTGGGCCACCGTAATATACCCATAAAATGGGCTATATTTGTTAAGTGCAATACCTGTCCAATACAGTTCAAGTACAATATGTGCTCAACACTGTTCAACTTGTCACACTCATATTGTAAATAGTGCCCACATATGGTACTTATTATTACTCACTTATGCACCAATTTTGGTACTTATTGTTTATTACTATTTTTGCTATATTTATTGCTATCTTGGTACTTACTACTTATTTACTGCTTATTTTATTGCTGTATTTCTTATCCATATTTTATTTCCTAGTGCTATACTTGTGTGAGGAGCCATGGTAACAATTTCCCCACAGGGATTAATTAAGTATTTCTGATTCTGATATGATTTGAAAAGCTACACTTTTTTTTTAGTCTGGAATATGTCAACATTTCCTTCAAAACAAATTTCATAGCACAGAAGTGCCTTATTGTTTCCTGACAGTCATATATAGAGGCTAATCTTTTGAGTTAAATAATAAAATCAATCATTTATATTCCCATCATGGAAATAACATACAAAAGCAAAATGCTCATTAAACATCATAAAGTGTGTAATGAATGTAGATCACTATATTATTATAAAACAAAGAAATGGTGTTTATTCAACAATGAGTTATATAATGTGGTTATTTATGAAATCCAAAAGTATGTTTCAACAGCTTAACCCCCCAAGTTCATTCACGATTCATGTAACTGTTGTTTTACTGTTCCTCCTCCTCCTCCTCCTACTACTACTACAACCACCAGCACTATTAATAATATTATTAATAATAATACTATAATACAATCAAAATAGTTAACAAATGTAAGTTTTATTTTCATTGTTACATAAATGTACAGAACAACAAAGTACAGTACATTGCAAAGGCAGTAGTATTTACAAGGCTAAATGCTACACAAATAGTTCTTCTTGAAGCTTTACAAATAAGTAGCTTGTAGAGTAAATTTTCTTTTACTCCACCTGCAACTCAAGGTGTGAGTTCATAAAAATACAATCTGATGAGTCTGAGCAAAGCTCCCATTGCACTATGTACAATTATTCACTTTAAATATCTTTCTGTATTTGTTCATAAACATATACTATTACATTTATAGTACACAGTTTGCAATGCTGGCAGGTTAAACTAATTAAATAAAATATTTGCTTTATTAAATGTATTCTGATGAGAGCATTTTTCTTTAGCAAACAATATAAATCTATTTTTTCTATCTGCTAAAAGCTGCACAGTTAAAAGGTACAGTAAGATGTTTTAAGTAACAGATAACCTACATATTAGCTGGTAGGCTTGGGAGACATTACAGTAGTTTTGCAGTATGTGAAAGTAGTTTAATATGAACAATTTTTCTAAATCAGGATCCATATTTCCATCTATGATGGTCGTCAGGTTGAAATTCACACACTCCAGTACACAACACAACCTACTCCCACACAAACATACACACATAAAAAGACCCACTACTTCAACCAAGTAATAAAGCCTCCCTTCTTCTGTACTATGAATTTCCTTTTAAACCAATGTTGTGATATTTGAATACATTCTTCAGGATACAGTAAAGGTCTTCAACTTCTGTGAAGGATTGCACATTTTCCCTTAACAATTAAAACAACGTAACTGAAAGAGAATCACTTCGCTTTGGTATGTCATTTGTTAAATGTGAAAGTTGGTGACCTCATTAGAAAATGATCACTTTGTGACAATTTCTATTAGTGCAATAACAGCGTTAAACAGCAAGTTTTCTTGCAACAGCAAAGATTCTCATTTTTTCAGAAAACAGCAGTAACCCTGTACATCTGAAGATCTGTGACATTCTGGTGTACTCTGATATTCTGAAAGAACAGGAAGGTTGGGTATTCCCAGGTGAGAGCACAGCACTTGTTAAGCACTGAGATGATAGCAGCAACCTCAGAAAGGAACAGAGGATGGGACGGAGAATGGGAGAGCATGAGACTTGGTTCCAGTCTGCTATCAAAGAGTTGAGCCTGAGACCCTGGAGTCTGGAAGAAAGGCTGTGATCGCTCGGTAGCCCTGAGCTCTTCGGATCATGTCCCGAATCTCCCCATTGAGCTCTGTCAACTTGGATGAAATTTCTGTTAGGTCCTGCTTTGAGCCCACCAAAGCAAAAGTTCCAGTCTGACCCAAGGTTTGATGCCTGAAGTAGATGTTCAGTAAGGTCTGGACTTCATCCTCACAATGGCTGCCAAATATGTCAGTAGGCCACAGTGTTCTGCAAAGACAAAAAGGTAAAGAAATGTATTTTGCTTAACTGAGTCAAGAAACGGCATACATTTCCCATGTGCAGGAATGCAAGCCCTTTGCTTTTCTCACCTGCACTCCCGGATATAGCATATGGCTGTCGAGAACTCATTGTTCTTCAGAGCCTCCAGGACGGCCTGTACAGCAGCCTCGGAAGAGCTGAAGGTGGGCTCAGAACAGAAGCTCTCATTATTTGACAATGAGGCTGCTGACATCCTCAGGTTGCTCCTCAAATCATTTAGCTCTCTGGACATATTTGTAAGCTAAGGAAGATGGAGAGATGTTTTTAGACAGGGGCATGGATTAGACAGAGCATTATGGTTAAAAAAAGACGATGTACAAAAGTGGAATCCTACCTCTGGAATGGAGCTAATGGCATAGACCTGTTCAATCAGTTTACAGTAGGACTGAAAGAGCAGCAACAGCTGAAAGTGGAGTTTGTACAGTCTTTGACAGAGCTCCAGTTGCTGAAAAGTAAAAAAAAAAAAAAAAAACTGTCATGAGTAAAAATCTTTCAGTTTTTTCTGTCTTTGATAAGTTTTCAGAATTTGGCACTTGGTGGATACAAAACCTCACAAACACAACTTTAAAGGTTTGACATCTGATACGAGATAGGAGTGTTGCCTGCAGCTAAACAAACAACTTCTAATATCAGGTTTTTATAAAATCAATGAAAATGGTAAAGGCACAAGTTTTCTTTAAAAACAGAAGTTTACAACAGCAATAAGGAACAAGCTTCATTGAACTTACAGCCAGAGATTCCATTTGCTAAAAGCAAGCATGTTACAGACAGAAAGTAAGGAAAAGAGAGAATCAAAGGAAGGGCATGCAAAAAAGTGGGTGAAGTATAAGCACAGATCATATAGTTGACATGCACAGAAGGAAAAAAAGTAAAGGTTGGTTTATGTGTATATTCTCAAACTGAAAAAAGTGCTGGTACTACTTTAAAAAGCCAAGAGAAACAAGCAAAGCAAATGAACAACTTATTATTACATATTAGCACAAATGCACTCACTTTATTTGGAATCACTTGATCATTCATATTGCAACATGCTTTATCTGCAGACTAGTCCATTTTAACAATACTTGTTCCCTCTTTGTCATTTCCTTGCCTCAGATATCAAGTGAGTGTAATTGTATACTGCTACATTAAACAGCAACATAAGAGAATACGCTCTCATGCCCAGCAGAGTTGAAAATGATCACAATGCAAACTGGAATGAGATAATCAATGTGACGTGCAACAACTCAAGGTTGTAAGAAACTTGATATTTACATAGTGTGAAAAATAGAAGTAACACTCACAGAGCTACAGTATCACACAGTATCGTAATGCAGAAAGTACAGTATTAAAGGTCAGTGAAAGTGGACTTTTGCAACTTTTTGCGCAACCTTAAGAGTTTACACATTGTCTATTTTTATTGCACAGGTGACACAAAATTCAGGTTTCACCTTTTCCTCATGCTCTGCTGGTTGACATGTTACTACAGTGCCTCCGGTGCTCCTGGGAAATGTGGCCTTGCAATTGCTCAACCACTGTGGTTAAAAGAGACAACATCAGTCACTTTCCAAATCTGTAACATCATACAGATAGCTATTTAACCCAAAATACTCCGTGTCCTTACAGTGAGAGCTGCCTCCTTTCTGTTGTTATAGGTATCGAGATACTCTTGAAGCTCCAATACACTGAATTTCATTTTTTCCAGGAGGCCATAAGACATAATCTGTGAAAGCAATGTTTTGTTATTGAACTGAAATATCACTAATAAGACAGACTTTTTAAAAGTATAAACTGGAAAATGTCAAGTGACTCACCGTGTCTGCATCAATAAATAGCGTTGGACACTCTGAGCATGTCGTCAGCATCTGAGAAGACTTAAGAAACTTTGATCCTATTCCCCTGAGTCCATCACCGAGGTAACTAACAGCATCACATGTAATAGAGCAAAATCTGGTCTGGATACTCTGCAGAGCAAAGACAGGGATGGCCATATGGTAATACTGAATATACTGTGAGTTAAATGAAAGAACACCTGTTTAAGTACTCATATTCTGTCTATTTTCTGTTTTTGTGCCTCCCTGTTGGATTTGATCAGTGGAGTGAACACAATCTGGTTAATGACTCTGAGAAAATTTTCAACAGTGCTTTCTCTGTTATTAATCAGACCTCTGTTAAAAAGAGGCCTAAGGTTAATCACCCAGATAATTAATCCTGTTACCCTTTCAGTTTAATTATTCAGTTTGATGAGGCACAGAGCTCATGGAATTTAGGTATGAAGCCACATAATACCTGAAATAATGATGAAAACACATGGAAAGTGTAGACTGCACAGGATCCATCTGAGTCACAGACCAGCTGGTTGATGTGACTTCTCCAAGCTTCTTCGGCATCGTCGCATGCCGCTGGTTGAAAAGCTGCAAGGATGGCGGAGAAGAAAGGTGACGGCGGAGGCGAAGAACGGCACTCCAGCATGTCATCTCTCTCCTCTTCGGCAAGACTGAATGGATGAATGAAAAAGTCAATATCAAGAGCACAAGAACACAAGTAACACTAATACATCTGTACTTATTTGCAACAAAAGTGTGTACCTGGGTAGGCAGCTGTCAAGGTCCAGTTCTCCTTTGTAATCACAGTGGACCATGTCTACTGTCAGACCGTCACCACAGTGAAATTCAGGGGGCAGTTCGGTGATAGAGAGAGAAATTTCATCCTCATGGCCGTTGGTGTCTTCATCAACTTCAGACACCTCAAGCTACAAGAAAGCAATCGGAGCACATGCTTTATAGGCATTGGTCTAAAGTAACTATGGCAAATACTGAAGCAGCATGCATTAATATTGCTCCCTCTAATATACTTAATCATTAAACACAATTCTGGAGGTAAAATTTTAACTAACCTTGCCATGGGACCCTATGGACACTCCTTGAGATGTTCTCTTTAATTTGGTAAATTCAGTGTGCATGAATTGCCAATTAAATATATTAAAATGATTTGAATTTGGCCACTATTGTGGCACTGCACACTCATGTTTTGGTACAGGCAATGTGTAAACCTTTTTTGACCTCCCACATGCCAAGAGTTTTTAGTTGTTGCTTTAAGTCACCCCACAGAAGCAATTGGTATACACATTGCCTTCAACAGACAGACACAGAAAGGAAGAGACTCTTTCTATTGCTGACTAGGAACCCCCTACCATAGACAAATTTTGTCAAAAATTAAAGAAAAGCACAAGCTAGCCCATATCCCAAGCATTATGAATTGCCTCCTTGCAGGTTTTAGTTGATACTTCTACAGTAAAGCATGCAAATGTATTGAAATATATAGAAAAGAACACATCATGCGCTACTCTAAATGAAGGAAAGTCATACCACCTTGAAATAATACTTAAAACATACTCAACATATAGCATTCAAGACATGTCATGCAATAGGAAACTCTACTTGGCAAAGTTAGTAAAGAACTCTAGTATAGAACTGCGATAGGAATTAGTATTTCCCAGTATCTCAGACACTCTGAAGCCCTTATTCACCCGCTGCTTCGAGTCCTCAGGCACTTGGACCTCGAAACTTGGCTTTTTGGTGTTCAGAGGAGTGGACTCAGCTGAAGTTGTATCAAAAAATGCAGCTGGGGAGTCCATGCTATTGATCTCTGCTGTTGGAGAGATGTTGACGATCTGCAAAGAGGTAAAGACAGACTGATTTTCTAGAAATAAGCTGGTTATATTAGAAACTATAAAATTATGAGATCATGAGAATCTTTAATGCTGTAAAATACACAAATTAAAATGCTTCTACAATAGAATAGAATAGAATGCAATACAATACCGCACAATAGACCTTTGGAAAAGTATTGACAATATACAAAAAAACCCTATAAAAAGCCAACTCTATACAACAGATAAAATAAATATATACAATATATAAGAATATATATAGGAAGTACAGAATATTTACAAGATAATATAGCTAAGAAATAAGGAGCAAAAAAGAATGGAGAGGCAGCTGTGCAGATACGTGCTACAGATTGACTCCTCATAAAAGACACAAACAGAAAATTCTTGTAAAGATAACCTTGGCGCAGTTGCATTTCTTTACAGGATAGTATAAAAATATTGACAAGGATGATTTTTTTTCCAGTGGTTGTCAGCCAGTTGACATCAGGTTAGCATAGGCCGACAGAGGTGAACTTACAAGCTGTGAGTGGGACAGTATCTGGCTGGCAGTGAGGGAATCCTCCTCAGATGAATCGTCTGAGTCCTCGTGGATGATCTTGCTGAGGCTGGGCATGCTACTGGACAGCTGGCTCTCCTCTAGAGGCTGCATGTCACTCTGGTCAAGACTATCCATGGAACGTCTGCGTACACCCCAGTTAAAGTTGTCCATAGTCTCTCCCTGCAACAGAAAAACAACCATCAGTTACCACATACCAAAAAAAGACAGCAGAGTCTCTTCTCTAACCCAGACACATGCTTAAATATTAAATACACACATTCTATGCACACAGCCACACAACCATGCAGTGCTTGTTTAAGTTTTAACCTGATGATCAACAAATACTGGAGCTGAAGAGTCTTGCATATGCTCAAATACCCTTGATGTTAGTGAAATGGACTAGAAAATTTGGAATTGAAAAATTAATACACATTTTATCCCCTTTGGTCAGGCTTTTAGTGATTTTTCACCTGAATGGTCAAGTTATATAACATTAAACTGAACAATGCTACCTGTAGTGATTTGATAATTAACACTGAAAGAAATTAAAAGCTTTGACTTTAGCACAGGTGAGCCATTAAATTAATTAAGCATCCTTCAAAAGCAAAAAAAAATTACATTTAAGGCTGAAAATGGATGTAAGCATAATTAAAAGACTCAGATTTTTATGATCAACTGAAAAAATAGGAATGACTGAAAAGAACATGTTTATCTTTAAAAGGAATTTAAAAAAATGTAATGAAAATGTGGTTAGCAAGTATAAAATAATAAGCAAACTATTCATAAAACTGTTGGGGAAAAAGACTGCTTTTGTTTTAGGACTGCTTTAGCATAAATAAGCAGTATGTACAAAGGGTAGGTGTGATTTATGGTAGCATTGACCTTTTCAGTCAATATTGTCTTGTTTTTCTGTGTAATTTCATCACTTCTTGTTGATGACTGTTTGTATTGATCCTTGAAAAAATTCAATAGAGACTGAAAATTAACTGAACTGAACTAAACTGTAAAACTTGACAATTTAGGTTAAAACTGAAATATGAACAAGCACCGGGAAACATAATAACTAAAACATTTCAACTAAGGTCTGTATGTTTAAGATGCTACTGTGTTTTTTAAGCCTAGAGACTAAATGCAAGCACAGTTTATATAATGTATGAACAATACACATAATGAAAATTAAATGTTCCATTCAGAGAGGGATTCAATGTCATTGCTTGGGAACGTGTATAAAATGATGCTGTGTAAAACCTTCATATTTTCTTTAGAAAATACAGAAATGAAATTTTTTTTTCTTTTAGGCCCATGACATTACAAAAGACTGTCTGCAACACACGTAGACACACAGACAGAATCCGTATTGTGTAAATCCTGGTTTCACTGTGACAGACATACAAAAACCCGAACCTGAAAACACTCTTTGTTCCAGTGTCTCTAGATGGAGCTAAAATCCCATTTATAAAGTTGAAAGACTGGACGCTAAAAAGAGACTTTTTTTCTGATGTAATTTCAGACGGCCATTGACTTGAAATGCTTTGGAAGACCAAAGTAATAACAGTGAAATGATGTTAACCTTTAATTAACCTCTAAAAGGGATGTTCAGTGTTTGTGAATGTGCATGTGAAAGAAAAGCTGCACACAGACAAGGAGTGTGCTATTATGCAACAATGTTGGAGATAAATATTTGTTTAATTTCAACCACTGGTTTTGTTGTTTTAAAAGAATTACTAGATTGTATCTTTATGCAAATATACTCAATGAAGCAAGCTTCTCATACTTAACATATAATCAATCTGACATCTTTTAACATTTTAGAAACTGTGTATACTGTCGTCTGATTTGTATATTAATGCATGCACACACATGTGCATTCTCTAATTTATTACTAACATATTACTAATCAAACACAGCAAGAAGAAATGCAACATGACTAAACTTACCTGTAGCTCCTAGATAGCACACAAAGAAAAAGCAGAAGAAAGAAAGCCCATTACAAAGAGCAAGCAGACCAAACATGTTGCATCTGCATGCTAGTCACGTATGTGTTTCCAATGCTGCTGTTTTTGTCTTACAGTTGGATCAATAATGGTTTTTTTTCTTTTATCTTCAATATAAAAGAAGATGACAATATAGACTGATTCATTCTGAGACTCACCTCTCCATCTTCAAGCTCCACATCCAGGAAGTCAAAGTCTCTAAACACTCTGAACTGCTGCTCTGAGGTGTTGTCATCGGTGTTTTCTGGTTCCCGGGTCCCGTCATCAGAGGACACTAGGCTTGGCTGGTGCTCCATGAGGTCAAGCTCCCCACAACTGGAGAAAATAACCTATGAAATGAAGAGAAAAAAAGGCTTGTATTCTCCTCAGTTAAGCGTGATACTGAAGACTAGGCAGAGAGTGCCAAAGTTTAATGCATTGCATAAATGTGTGTTTTAACTTACTGAAGGATTTTTTGTGAGCCCCACTTCTTGTCCACACAGAGATAACACATTCACAAGTTTCTCTCGTGTTCTTTTCTGAAGAGGCAAAAGAGAGAAAACAAAGATGATGCTCAAATATTGGCCACATAAGGGTGTAATGTGAAGTGCATGATTATTTTTGTTTGTTTTATTTATGTCAAATAACATCAAACACACAGAATATTATGTTATAAGAACAAAAAATATGTCACTGCAGTGTCAATTTGTAAGTATTATTTTGAGCTGGAATGGTAACTCCTGCTTACTTGTGAGGACTGAGGCCTTTTCCAGCTGACTGGCACCAGGACATTGTTTGACGTAGATCCAGAGGAGGTAGAAGAGGTGCTGCGGGTCACTGCTATCGTCCTACTTTTCCCATCTTGGCCCGGAGAGCCATGAAGGTCATCGTAACGCCGACCAATCACTGGTGTCTAACAGAACAACATAAATTGCCATGAGTCAGAGAAAGATTATAAAAAAGAGAAGTCCGTTCTGCTCGACTATTCCATTCATGTCAAGTCCTTCTGAAGGAATTGAATAATTCCGGGATTTTTAAAAAATGTTTTAAACTGTAATGGCTTTTTGTTAATGTTCATAGTCTTTTCCACTTTTCCTCATATAAAATAGGAAAAAACATCTTTTTCTTCTTCCCTCAGTCCAAAAATAATCAATGTATTTTAAGAAGTATTGCTGGTTTATCCACTGTGTCTTTAGTTTAAATATACACGCTGTTCGCTATCCACTAGAACTCACTGATTCACATACAAAGAACAGCAGCAACAGCTGACATCATTTCCTGCCATTCATGAACTACACAAATAGCTCCCTGTTAAGTTCCCACACATACACCACTCTGTATCTCTGGCGTCACTTTCCAGTGAGCACTGCTTGGCTAATTGTGTTTACCTTCCAAGCTTTCAAGCTAATCTCATGGGCAACAAAAAAAAAAAGAAATATCAACATTAAGGAAAAGGAAGAAATATTTCCTTTCCAAAAAAGCTTAAAAAGATTCCATGAAACCTCAACATGCACCACACCCTGGAAAACGCAGGAAAAAATATGGGAGAAACACAAGCATTAAGCTCTCAGCATGCTACAGCAGAGAACTTCAACACAAACTACATTTATGTGTGTTATATGGAAGGAAAAATAGGTCTGAGAGGAGATTTTTACCTCAGATATGTCAAAGTGAAAGTCCAGTGTTTTCCCAGGCAAGGCCTTGGAGGAGCGGTCCCAGACTCGGCTGATGTCCTCATAGGAGAGGTCACTTTGTGGCGATGAAGGCTGCACTAAACTGGCCGATCGAGAAACCACCAGCTTCAGAATATTTAGCGCTTCCCTCCAGTGGATAGTCTATAACGCAGACATACAGTACACACACCAATTCACCCATACACACAGAACATAAAAAAAAAAAAAAAACACCCACATGTTTAGTGGGAGACGACCACAAATGACTTTTTCTGTGTTTAATGTCGGCCTATTTTTGGAGACTGAGGTGTTCTGGCAGATGCTTTACAGTAGGAAGCGAAAGGAAAATAGAGTGAGCATGAGAAAGAGCAGAGGCTAGCCTGCAGCAGTAGGGCAGACTGTTTATAGTTTGGGTGTGTCTACACATTTACTGCACTGACACAACATAGCTTTTTTCCTTCCTTTTTTCCCAGTGAACACTTACAAAAAAGAGCAAGGAACACAAGACTCTTACTCAGACCTCAGTGCCTAAAGATTTCCACTGATCACATAAGATCTAGGTGATCCAAGAGTTTTCACTTTCCAAGCACACGCCCATCAGTGAAAAATTACCACACAAACATTCAACTGCCCTTAAATATGACTCAGGATTGTGAAATGCACATAATTATGACAAATCTATTGATGCTGTGCATTAGTAGAATTATTTTTTTTTCCCTTTTATTGAGTGATGCAAGACAAAACATAACAAGTTAAGGACAACAACATACTAACATTACATAAAGATGATGAGGACAAGACGAAACAGACAGGCAGGGATTCATGACACTTTTAGCAGCATGAAGGTGGTGAAGGCGTACCTGTGTGTGTGTGTGTGTGTGTGTGTGTGTGTGTGTGTATACATATGTACAAGTACACATGTATTCCTATACATACATATGAGGTAGAGAGGAGGGAAAGAGAAAAGAAAATAGAAAAGCACTCAGAAAGTGCAGACCTCCACCAAGCATGATAGTTCCCCCCATATTGTGACTCACACCAAAGTAATAATACTACATTTATTTGTATCAGTGCCCTGACTGTTTTGGTTTTTTTTAATTTTTTTTTTTTGTGGAATTATATGAACACATGACAAAAATGGTCCTATCTCCCAATGTTAAAGAGTCCTATGCTGGAATTTCCTTAAAATCTATCCAGTAGTTTTTGTGTAAAGTGCTAACAGACAGACAGACAGACTGGCAGCGCACTGGCCCCTCCTTCTTCCTCACACACACACAGCTCAGTAAAGTGCAGGTAGCCCCGCCCACACCCACATGGAGAAAAGGAAAAACGTAACTAATGCCATCCAACCCGAATTAGCGCAGTTCGACAGGAGTAAAATGTCGGATCATTCCCAAAATCTGATTGATTGTTCCTTGTGTTATTTCCATCATGTCCTGAAAATTTCATCCAAATCCATCTAGTAGTTTTTGCGTAAAGTTGCTAACAGACAGACAGACAAACAAACAAACGCTGGCAAAAACATAACCTCCTTGGCGGAGG
This sequence comes from Fowleria isostigma, assembly GCA_029814645.1. Classification (NCBI taxonomy): domain Eukaryota; kingdom Metazoa; phylum Chordata; class Actinopteri; order Kurtiformes; family Apogonidae; genus Fowleria; species Fowleria isostigma. The sequence goes on along the minus strand of JAPTGZ010000006.1, from coordinate 35,448,066 downwards.
TAAAAGTACAAGTGACTAAACATCTTCAGTTTAGTGAAATCCATCATTTAGAAATGGAAGGACTATGGTACATGTGTAAATCTGCCTACAGCAGGATGTCCTGACCGCAAAGAAAGAGACTAGTGAGGGAGGCCACCACCATGACCCCTATGACTACACTGAAGCAACTAAAAGAGATGGGAGAGACTGTATACTGGTTCTTCACTGGTCAAAGCTTTATAAGAGAGTATCAAAGAGGAAGCCATTATTGAAGAAATCTCATCCAGAGTTCACCCAAAGGCATGTGGGACGCACCAAAGTCAACTGGAAGAACGTTCTTTAGTCTGATGAGACCAAAATGGAGCTTTCTGGTAACCTGACTAGACACTATATTTGGCAGACACCAAAGACTGCACATCACCACAAACTGTGAAACATGGTTTTGGCAGCATCAAGCTGTGAGGATGCTTCTCAGCAGCAGATCCTGGAAGGCCTGTCAAGATAGAGGATAAAATCAATGCAGAAAAATGTGGGGAAATCCTGGAAGACAATCTGATTCAGTCTCCACTAGAGTTCCGACTTGGGACAAGATTTATTTTAGAGCAAAACGACAGAAATGGTATAGAGACAACGAGGGGAATGTCCTGGAGCTCAGACCTGAATCCAGAAGGGAATTTATGGTTGGACTTGACAAAAGCTGTTCACACCCAATCCCAATGTGACAGAGGCTGAGCAGTTTTGCAAAGAATGGAGTAAAACTAGTGTCCAAATGTACAAATCTGACTGATACTTATTCACATCGACTCAGTGCTGTGATTACAGCCAAAGGTGCCTCTAGTAAATACTGACTCAAAGAGGCACAATGTTTATGCAGTCACTTATTTTACATTTATCAGATAGACGGACAGACAGACTTCACTGATCCCAAAACTGGGAAATTGTAGTGCAACAGCAGCATGACAGGCAGCAAAAATACAATATAAGATCAATATAGAATAAAGAGCAAATATACTGTACATAATAACTCAGAAGTATAAAAAAATAAGAATGTCAGAAAAACAGCAAGGTGCAACAATAAACTGTAATGTACAAAGTAAACTGGAATTTTGTTGTTGTATTTTTACCTCCGCCAAGGAGGTTATGATTTTGTCGGCGTTTGTTTGTTTGTCTGTCTGTTATCAACTTTATACAAAAACTACTGGACGGATTTTGATAAAATTTTAAGGACATGATGGAAATGACACAAGGGACAATCAAAT
>JAPTGZ010000006.1:35421320-35438857 GCA_029814645.1 Fowleria isostigma | reverse complement strand
CGTGTATATTTATTTTTTAAACTATAGTCTATGTTTGCTGTCAATGAATTGTGATTGTGGTGCAGTGCATGATTTATAAAGTAGTTGCATTCTGTTGCAGGACATAATTGTTGCACATAAAGGGCTTTATTGTAAACAATCTTAGTCTAGGAGAAGTGTAAAAAGTGTGTATAGCATGGCTAATTGCCTTGGCTTGCATCCATGAAATCTTGTGTATTGCATATTCACTTCAGAGACACCGGAGCATTAAGCGAGGGGACACCAGATGTTTTGCATACTAAGTATAATGCACGTGTTTTAATTAGCTTGTCAGTGTTTTAAAGTGGGTATTTACAACCAGAGTGCGAACTCACCCAAAAACAGGGCATGGAGCAGTAGAGGAAGGTGCATGGCCCAGTCTTCTCTCACACTGTGGTCCACAACCATTTCTGTCATAAAGATGACGGCTATGTTACACCTAAAACGACAAAAAAAAATATCTATTAAAGTTAACCATGCAAAGTGCACTTCACTTACAGTACAGTACAATACAAAAGTCTCAGGCAATCTTTACGTTTTTGGTTTTTTTTGCAGAGCTTAAATGAGTATAAACTAAATCTCTTTTCTTCAGATACAACAAGAAAATGCAGGAAATATGTGCAAAGCCTTAAAAGACACACAAAAAACTGGACTAAATGGGTCCTTAAGGTTAAAGTCACAGTTTAGTGTGACCCCTGACCCCATGACGAGAAGCAGTGCAAACAGTTAGAAATATCAGTCATGTATTGAATGAAACCTGGTATAAAACATCAGAAAATTAATGCAACAAGTCTCACTTTGAACAAAAGGGTTAAATACATGTTAAGTGCAAAGGGAGGTCAAAATAAATACTACTTTGTTGGTTTATAGAAGCGTTTTTTTTTTCCTGAAGCCTTCGTTTTTACTGCTGAATTTACTTCCCATATATCCAGATTGGATCTTAATACAGAGCCTGACAAATACATCTGTGGCCAAAAGAACTTTATTAAACCGGCAAACTTAATTTTGGCCTTGGATTTTGTATAGTGCTATATATTTGAAAAACAGAAGAAAAGTGAATTAGATCAAGTCCATTTTACATAATTGGATTATCAGTGCAGTCTAACCTGTGCAGTGGTCCCCTCGGAGTGATGGTCTCTGGCAAATAGTCCACCAGCGGAGCCCAGCATCCTCCATTCAGGGGCATAGGCAGAGGATGGGGCTGGTTAGTTTCACTGACAATCACCAGCCAGTCAGCATACGGTGGTAGAGGTTCACCTAATGATAACAGACATGTTTACCTCGTATGCAAATCCTTACTAAAAGCAGTCTTTTTCAGTGAATTGTAAGCAAATGGTGGATTCATATCAGATAACAGTATCATATTCAGATACTAAATACCCTATGTACACAGAAACAGATACATAAATAGATGGATAAATAGCACAGACAGTTTAGTTTTCCACAAGAGGATTTTAGGTTGCTTTTCATTGTGTAATTATTCTGTCCAAGTAGATGTAACAAAGCAGTTTTTGGGTCACTGGCAGCAGTAAAGAGGCCTGGGTTCGCCTACTTTTATTTCAGTGCCAGTTCTCACAGAAGCCTTTTAAGAGCCCCAGGCTACTCTGCACTGCTCATGCATTATCAATGACACCATGCCGGTCACCATCTTACCCTCCAACCCAGTCTGTGTATTCCACACTCACCAGACCATGAAAACCACATTTTTCATACAGTGACTGGTGCAACAAGACACTCACTCTTATCTTCATCATAAGATCCTCCAGAGCTGTTGCTGTAACGTGATTCCAGGCGATTGTGGGCTCGCATTATGTGACTAAGCCTGAAAAGGAAAAAAAAAAAAAAAATCACACTGGCTTGTACTTATACTCTGATGAATGTAAAGAAAGGCTTCAATGTTTCATACCGCTCTTCATTCTCCTTTGCAGTTTTGCTATCATCTGTATCAGGAAAACTCTCTTGGCCTGCAACAACGGTATTGCTGCTTGATGTTGTGCCTAGAATTCAGCCAAAACAAAAAGCATATACTTCTTTAAATTCTGTATTAACTACAGTCATAAGAATCAAGCTGTAATAGGTTCTCTTAGGCTCAGTCGGGCAAACTGTAGTCTTAGCAGTACCTGAAGCTGCAGTGGAGATTTTGCTTGTGGCGGTGAATCGATAGAAAGGGGGGCTGTCACAGTGCTGCACAACAGGGTTGACTGGATCCGTTTGCTGTAACTCAAATATCAACTCCTCCATTGTCTGCATGGTGTTGTTTCGGCACAGATAGATAACCACTTTCTTGATCTGAATGAAGACATAGTTGCAAAAGAAAGAAAGTTAAACCATAAAGACCCAAAGAGCAACTGGTGACCAAAATCATCTACTAATCTACAATGTTTAATACCTGTCGATCCACTAGTTCTATTGATACATGTAAATAATTGATGTAAAATACAGTTTTTTTATCTCTTCATGGTCATCAGATATGACCCATTTCATGATTCACCAGTAAAACCCATAGAGTTTGATAAATGTCAGTGGTTGCTTATATTTTTGTGTTCAGATATCAATATATTTCCTTAAAAAGTCACTTTTTTTCCACTTTTTTTTTAGCATAATAACCCTCAACTTTAACCTGAGCTTCCATGATCTGTAAATTTAATACAGGAAAATACCAGATTTTCACTGAAAAAATACAAAATACAGACGATAATATTGTAATAAATAGTGATTAAATCATTTAGAAAAGGTTAAATCTAAAGGAAAACTCATTTGTAAACAGCCTGAAAAGTAGCACTGGGTCTTTATGGGTTAAAGAGTAAAAGAAAGTTGCACAACATTTTCTCTTGGAAAGGCTTGGATGGTGTGTCTTACATATGGCAGGAGGTTGGTGTCGCTGCTGACTCCACATAGGCTGGTGAGAAACTGGAGTGTGGTTCTCAGATTGTTGGTCCACTTATCATTGCTGACTAAAGCATTCCAGGCGTTTTCCATCTCTGGTCCTGGCAGATCATCTCCATACTGTCCAGGGAGTTAAACACAGAGCATTATGTTAGCTACAATACACTGATTTTCAATTAGATACACTCTGATTTATTAGAATTTTTGCAAAGACATGGCAAAAGTGGAGCAATAGTGTGGTAAAAAAAAAAAGGAACTGATTAAGTAATACAATTGTAATGTAATGATCAAATTAATAACAAGTTGATAGCATAGTATTAATAATAAGTGTATCTGGGTACCATTTACTATAATTTGTGTACCAGGATAATAAAAGGTCAAAAACAAAGGGTCACACTATTAAGTACTTGTACAGCAATAGTTTTGTACAGGTAGCATTTTAGTTTCTGTTGTATAACCAATTGAGGCTATGTAATGATCAACTACCTGTTTCTATTTAATTTCATGGTTATGTGTTTTTCGGAATCAGAATTAAACTTATAATTTATACAATTTTGAAATAAAAGGAAATGTATTTAACAACTGGGAGAATTTCAGCATCATTATACAATAATTGTCATTTTTGCCTTCCAAGAATATTTATGTGCTTATGAAGCCATAGGAGGCAGTAAAATATGTAACAGTAGCTTCTAATGGTGTGAAAAAATTGACCCATATTACCTAAATATTATAGCTATTTCCCCTTTAATGCCACCATATCAGTACAATTCTATAATCCAGATATTGTACTGTACAAGTTACTATGTAGATACCAAAATACTACTACACAGTTACTATGCAATTTTACCTTCTTGGTGTCTTTAAATGGATTTCTGTTTATTATACTTTTTGTTTGGTTCCTTAGTTTTCTACTACATAGGTTTGGATGTAATATTATTCAGGTAAATCCACTAGACACACGGATATATCCACTAATATGCCAAATATCAAGCTTTTACATAATAATTATATCGTAATTACAGGATAATGTCTTTATTATCATCAATTATAAGCTGAAAACAAGCTGTTATTTAAGTCCAACCAAGATTTCACAGCAGAACTAACCTTTGCAGTCATGAACATGAGATTATTGAGAACCATGGATGTTGCTTGCAGGGAGCCCCAGCCTGTGCCCTTCAGCTGATGGTTTGAGACGGTGCTGGTCGTCCGGGTAGGAGGATCATAATCTAAGGTTGATGGTGTGAAAACTGGCAGCAGCAGGCCACTATCCACCAACTCAATGTTACTGAGCCAGGGTAGGAGGTAGGCCAGCATGATCTGCCTCCCGTTGGAATGGGTGGTGGGGAACCTCTGGCTAACCTCTGGAACGAGCAGAGGAAATGCAATGTGAACATCAAAATAACTTTGTGGGGACTGCGGTGTTCACATGCTACATTTGAAATCAAACACATACTGTATACTCATTTTCACCATAATTGGCAGTTTAATCCTGAATGGCATATGAATTCAACTTAAACTGAATGAATCCCTTAGTTAAGTCAGGACTTCGGTCTTTTTGTGGTTCAAGGAGTGTCCATAGATACTGTAAGTGTCTGGTTTGTGGGAGGGGAAGGGTTCTTTGGAAGATGAGCAAGCAGTATTTAGTGGGAAACCAAAAGAAGATGACAAGCCTTTGAAGATATTAAAGTAGAATGAAGTACATGACTACCCCTACCATGACTGCATACACATGCAAATGCACATAGGACACAAACAGCTACCTGAGAATAGAGGAAGTGTGAGTTCAGGGTACATCCTTGCCAGCTGGCTGGAGAGCTGAGGCAGGGACACGCTGTACAGAGGTGGCAGTGGACCATGAGTGCCATAGAGGATACTGTTTGGCTTCTGCTCTGCAATCTTCTTCGAGTATATGAACAACTTAGCTTCAAGGATCTGTTCCAGAAGAAGAGGAATGTGTCATTTAGACTGTATTCACTTGAAATTACACAGAAACACAAAAAATAACTGCCTGTGTTTCCATTTGTTCCTGTTGTTTTCCATCTAAAGTGGCTGAAAAGCCTTTATTTCATGGATGAGACAGGAATAAATTGGTCTCCTCATCACAAACTTTTATACGAGATATGTTCTGTACTTTGTCAGAACATTTGGGAAGACACAGCAACCAGCTGATCAGTCCGTTTATTTAACACGATTAAAATATTCACCAAATCAGAATTTATTCCAAAAAGGTGCTTCCGTTTTCTCTATGTATATTTTGCCCTTTTGATGAAAAATGGTAAAAATCACCTCAAACATGCAGAATTCTGGGAGTTTTGATGTTTCCAAAATCATTTTCCACCGCAAAATGTCAAAATGCATTAAATATGTTCACAAAAATGCCCATAAACACTGTTTCCCACCTGCATTAGCTGCATTGAAATCTCATAGATTTCTCTGTTGGTGTCTGATGCTTTAAAGAGCACCAGATTTAGCAGCGTTACAATGTCACTCGGGTAGTTTCTGCAAGCAAAGAAAAAGTAGGGAAAAACAGAATGAGTATGAAGTAATAACTCTATATTAAGACTTCTACTGAGTGCTCCTAATGCTTTTGCTAATGTTTTTTGAGATAAAGCAACAGGGTAAGGCCAATTTCAGATGAATAGTGAGCCCTTTAAGAGGATTAGCTGAGGTGACGCTTTGAAGGATAAGCTAATTTGCCAGGGGCTTCCTCAATTGGGCAAAGTATCTAGAAGATCTGAACTCTAGGGTATGGGATCTGACCAAATTAGGAGAACTGTTATTAATCTCAAAAAATGAACAGAAGAGAGAACAATACAAATTCCATTAAAAAAAACACATGAAGAAAACTAGCCTGGGAACCAGAGATCATGTTTTATTTACTCTGGAAAACGCATCTGGCCTTGCTACTGATCAAACAGATTTTCATCTGACCAAGCTCAGGGCAGGCCAATCACAACCATTTATCAGATACAGGGTGGATTTTGACATGATGACTGACAGAGCACCATTGTGTCCCTTTTGTGAACAACTAAGAGGGCTTTTGAAGGATTTTTAATGGATGGTGTGATTTCTATAAAAGAACAAACATTGAATGAAAACACATTGTTGATATATACAAAAAATACACATTTCCATATTACAGACAATATGTAGTAAATGTTTCATTGCTCTAATTGGTTTTAGGTCTGTTTCTTATTATCTCGATAGCTGAAGAAGATAACATAGCTGCCCACAATAAGAGCTCTGAACAAATAACCTCCCTCAAGACAGTTTTTTTTTTTTTTTTTTTACCTGCTGCCACAAACTGTTGCAATGGCCTTGAAGCAGCCTGAGGCCAGTTGGTAGGAGCCTGTGTAGCAGCGATCCACTGCCCAGTTGAAAAGGTTGACCTGGTCAGCATTGAGCTCCAGGAGTAGGATGACTACTTCACAGCCAAGCTGGTGGACCTAAGCCAGGAGGAGAGACCAAAATAGACTCTTTTGAGTTTCTATGTTTTTTAAGGTTAACCTTTGTAGCTTTTTAAACGATTCAGGGATTCAGAGTAGAAATAATCCAGGAGTCCTGCATCTATCATACAAAAGAAAGTGATATATTACATTTTCCTGGCGACCTGCCCAGTTCAAACTATTCTGCAGGAAGTGAAATGAAAACATGAAGGCTCAAAGTCAATTTGCCAAAGAACAAAGTGCAAAGCAGTCATGCAGGTGCTTTATCTTACTTGACAGTAAACAATATCAGTCAAAATTATTTGAAACAAAACTCTCCTTCACTCCCCTCCAGCAATCCTGGAAAATAATGGTGGGCAGTTGGCATGGACCAGTCCTAGGAGTGTCAGTTAAGCTTCCTGGGTCAGCTCTTTGTTTAAATGCACTAAGATGATAAAGTGTTTGCAACATACCCGCTGATCCTGGCAGGCTAGTATGTTATCTAGCCACTTATAGAGGTATCCATCTGGAGAGAGGCCAACATTATCAAACACTGGTCCACAGCACAGAACAGCAGACATCGCCTGTGAGGAAAAGCAACAGTCAGTTACCCTTACATTTTTAAAGGGGTTACATAGTATTGATATTCCAAACTCTCAACAACAGGGGGAAGTCAGGTACCAGAACATACAACGAATCAATGCTATATATCCACAGACTGTATTACTCACTGAATCAAGTATTAAGCTCATTGTTTACACACACATCTGTATTGTAATATTTTTCTTCCACAAATTAAAACTTATTTTGACAGTCAGTCAAAATAACACTGTCTTATCCTGATCTTATCATGCACTGTCAGCTGATATTTTACATTATAGCTCTGTTAGCTTAGCTCCATTTTTTTGACAGAAAACAGCCAAAGTAAAACCACAAATCACCTCCGATTACAGTTTATGTTGTCATAGCTGCACTAAAGATCTGTTTGGAATCATCCGAACATTGTTAGAACTGTCACAGTTTAGTCTGAACCATGGATCAACAAACAACAACTTAGCAAAGATAATAACATCACATTCTTAAGTCTCATAATCAAACTCATCCATGTAGAGGAAGCGCTGTGATTTCAACATCAAACTCCATTCTTTTCATTTAGAGCTGTGACCAGTAGTAAAAACAACAACAGTGCTTTTATCTTTTAGAATTATCACCTTCTTTGACTCTAAAGGTTTTTTTCTTAGTGGTTCTCATCCCATGTCCCATGGCGCTCAGACACTACTTCCTCTCGTGGTCACATAAATCGACAGGCCCATCAGTGAAAATAGATTCAGTTCATATCTCTACAATCCAATACACTGGCACAGCTTCAGAGCTCTTTATTTTAAACACTCTAGTGATACTTTCTGGTTATTTTCTAATATTGGAAAGTAGAAATACTACATACACTCTTTTCAAGGTTTCAACATCCAAAACATGCATTTTCATCCACAACAGCATAAATATTTAATGGTAAAAAAAATCTTTTAATCCCTAAGTCATGGATGTGTGGACGTAAACAGTCTGCAAAAAATAAAGTACTGTATGTTCACCTTCAGGGCACAATATTGATATCTTGTGATCTGGTGATTCCGGTCACTGTAGCGGTCCAGGGGGGTGAACATGATGCTGAAAGGACCAGCCCACTGACTGAAAAGGATGAAGAGGTGATGCCTCAGGCTCTGCTGTGGAAACAGGAAGCGCCTGTGGTGCACTGGGGAGAAAGAAGTAAAACCTTATATGGGTCTGCTCATTTAGAGACTCAAGCGTCAGCAAAAGTATCCTTGACAATTAAAGAAGTACTAAAAGTGCATTTTCCGATTATAGGGTAAGAAGTTGATGTACCATGGTACATAATAGGTCATTCACTGGGGATGTGAATGCTTGGCAACCCATGACTCATCACCTGTCCTTGTCTGCTCTATCTTTAAGCTGTACTATTTTTGGAACTACTCTCCTTGGGCAGCATCCAAATCAAAGACCAATGTCAAGAGTCTCCATGTACCGTCAAGCCCCGGACAAATGGCTGCCTATTATTATATAACTAAGAGACCACAAACAGATTGAAATGCATGACTACTCCAACCAACTGGCATGACAAAGCTAGATTCAATAATACTTCTGATTACCTGGTACACACTGGATAAGGTTGGCTACCATGGCACTGAAATGAGCTCGAATGTCCTTGAGGATTTCAGCGTCTTTGTCATTCTCAGCTTCCAGAAGCATCCGAGTTAGGTCCACATACTCTAGGAACAAAGCGCCCATTGCGAGGGAGTCACGTTCTAGAGCTCCGTTTGTACTGTGACATCAGAGAAAAGAAGAGAGACACCCAATGAAGAATCTAACAATGACACTGGGATTAACACATAAAGCAGCAGATTATTCTGCTACTGGTGAAGCTGGTTTGTTTAGTTAACCTGTCACTGATGACACCTGCATCACCCAGTAACTCAAAGATTCGCAAAAGCTGCAATCTCAGGAGATCCCTTCGCTCGCGTCGCTTCTTATTCTGCAAATAAAAAAATAAAAAAATATAAAATTAACAAAGGTTTCTGTAAAAATGGAACTACTGTATAACATCCCAAAACTTGATAAATATTGATGCATGCCTGCTCTCGGGCAAGCTTACAATCTACTTTCTAGTTTAGTAATGCATGCACTAACCTCAGGTCTTCTTTCTAATGCTTCTTTCATCAGTGGATGTAGCTCCTCCACAAGTTCCCTGTATGCAAACAGTGAAAATAGGACCAAAAATTTATGATATTCAGATGAGGGAAAAGCTAAACTGCTGAACATGCTGAAATGCATTTAAGATAAAAGGACTACATAATTTCTAGGAAACAATTTTGCTGTAAATAGCAACAGGGCACCACTCAGCTATAATCCCTTATTCATCTCTCCTTCAAATCCAGACAAATGGAGGTCAACATGGCCTTTAATTACACAGCAAATAATGGATTGAACCTGACCTTCAAATAGACAATGAAATTCTCAGAAAAGAACATCTCAAAATTGTCCTATTTATACCTGAAAACAAGAGAGTTGGTGCGACCAAAGCCCAGAACTAATGATTCTGTCAGCTCGATGCTCTCTGCCCTCATCAGTGGAACCAACTGCTTCAGCAGCCAAGCCACAGATGGGCTTCCGATAACCTGAAACATCAAACAACAACAGTTCAGCGAGACAAATAAATCTCACACTGCTGAACAATACTAATTACTCAGGGCTGCATGGAGATAACACAGTCTCAGTAGAGTAAAGGAATATATGAGCTTCCCGTCCCATTCATGTAACATAGCTGCTGTGTAACTTGATGATATGGGCTTGAAATGTCAACAAGCTCTGTATGAACACCTGATCCTGCAGAGACAAAGCACTGGGGAGAATTAATAAGACTAGAGGGCAAGAGAGACAGCTACCTTGTTATCGTAGCTGACACCGCTGTCAGGCGTGGCGGCCATGATCTCAGGTGTCGATGCTCTCAGATGGCCGGGGCTCATGATACTGGGTTTGGCCACCCCAAAGCAAAGGATCAAGTAGTTCCTCCACAGGGTTATGTAATTGTCCCCACTGCCAGAAGTGCTGGTCTTCTTTGCATACACTGGGTTACTGGTGAATCATATAAGCAAAAATACGCAGTTATTAATAGTTTTTGAGTCGCTCCTAACAGGGGATCTAGAAAAAAAAGCAATGAGAAAGTTGAATCAGGTGGTTATATTTAAAAAAAGAACACTAATAACTCAAGAGATACAGACATTAGAAAACAGCAGAGTAGCTGACATGTCTCATGTTCACTCCTGACCTCTGCAGTGTTTGAGACAGGGGTTGACTGAAGTGTTTTTCAGTTAATTAAAGAGAAACTGATAGTTGGTGTCATTACACATTCACAGTTAATACTGCAATCCCCAATGTCCAACATTGTCAAAACCATCAAAGGACCAGAACATTTACAATCTGTTTTGCTTTTTTATTTTTCTAAAGTACTTCAATAGTCACATGCCAACAAACAACTGCCAAAGATCATTTAATTCAGGAGAAACTCATTTCACAGTTTAGTTAAAGCTGATGTTTTACATTTACTCTGTCTGCAAATAAATGAATTTAGAAAAACAAAATATGGCACAAATGTGATGCTTTTACTGTATAACCTACAGGATGGTTATATTTTCCAACTGAATTGTTTTCTAATCTTTCCTAAGCAAAACACATCCATTTATTGGCTCAAATTAAGATATTATGATGAATCAACACTGCCTAATGTTAGGGTCTAAACATATTGACATACACACATACTATGGAGTGTCTCAACATCCAGATAAGACCTATGGAGCATGGCTGAAAAACTGAGAAACTCCAGTTTCCTGACTTTTTTAAGCCTATGGGTACAATTAGTGGCTCAAAAGTTATCGAAAAATGCCCATTGTAGCCACAGTTGCCAGTCTCAGTCTTTGAGGGATTAAATGCCTTAAAGCATTTGTGAGACTTTTCTGAAAACAAACAGAATAGGCAGTTCCCTGCAGCTTAAGAAGGTTTACAGAAACAGTTTAACAGATAAATAAATCAAATAGCTCCCATAAGTTTTAAAAGCAAGTTAAGGTTAAAATAAAATGCTTCCACATTGAGTTAGAGCAAATAGTGCAGGGAGCTCCCAGTAGCACTTTTTTAGGAAGTTAACTGAAAAGTTTAAGAAATAAATAAGAGAAATAGCACCAGGGTAAGTAAGGAAAACTTAAATAGAATAGGTTCCCATAATAACTGACTTGTAAGGGCTCTATTAGACTGGCAGCAAGTTTCCAGGTTCAAACATTTGCTCTATACTCTCTTTCCTCAGATTTCTTGTCATTACACTTTAAGCAGCAAATAAAGAAACACAAATTCCCCTATAATTATCTAAATAAATCCAATAAAATTTAAGCATTCCAATTCATGACAGCTGAAAAAAAAGTGCTGTATGCCAAAAAGTAGGAATTTAGACAGAGAAACTAATAATAGATTAACCCAGTGTTATATTTGTGACAGTTCCAAAATATTTTTTCCTTATATTTAACTTTTCTTAATTGATTTATCACATTTTATTATGCATTTATCCTCTGTATTTTGTATTTTTTGAGTGACAAATCAGGCATATTCCTATATTTCATTTACTGATTATGTAGATGTTCATTAAAGCTAAGATTAAAGTCAAGGTTATTATACCAAAAATAGAGAAAATTTAAAAAAATGACTTTTTCCAGCAAAATACTGTATATCATCATCATCATCATATGTGTCCATCCACTGTCAAGGATCAAACTCCATGTGTTTTACTGGTGAATCAATGTTGTAGAAGATGACAGTGTTTCCACGTTCATAGGGATCCTCTGAACATCCAAATGGGTCATCAGAATTCCTACAGGTTTGTACAAGTTAAATGTAAGACTTTTTAAGACCTTTTTAAGACTACTTAGAATGGAAATTACCTACTTCACAGCCATCCTGGCAAAAACTGATGACTCCTAGAATTTAGGAAACTTTATTTATTTACTTCAGCACATTGATTCCCACCATTTTGAGTCATTTCTCACTGGGTTGCAAAGTTAGCCATGATTGGTTCCTAATTTTAATATAAATTGTTGGCTTGGAACAGGTGGAACTGAGTCAGCCAATGTTACTCTCTTTACAGCTTGGACATTTACCAGATATATTTACCAGACATATAACTGTTTGTCTTGCTTAAATTCTGTGAAGCCCTGTGAGGCAGCCTTGTTGTGATACTGGGCTATATAAATAAAATTGAATTGAAATGAATATTTAAACACAATACAACAAATAAGTTTATGGCACCATAACTTAAGACCTACCATATCAAATTTAAAACCTTTTAAAGAGTTTCTTTTAAGGTATTAAATGCGTATTTGGAAATTCAAGACTTTTAAGACTTTTTAGGACCCCGGTGCAAACCCTGGGTCATATATGATGACCCTAAAAAGATGATCAACTGCATTTTACACCAGTTATTTACATGTATTGATTGAGTTAGTGGTTCAGAAGTTAAACAAGGACAGGTCTTTCTCTGGTACAGAGTCAGGACTAAATACAGTGAAGCTGCGTTTCAGTTTCATGCAGCTAAACTCTAGAGCAGTCTTCCTGATGATGTGAGACAGGCCTCTACTCTGACAATGTTTAAGTCCAGGCTGAAAAGGCTCTGTTCAACTATGCATAGAACAACTGAAAGGGTTCTATCTGCTCTTTTCTCTGTTACTTTATCCTTAATGTTTTATTGATTATGTTTTAATTTTGTTTTTAACTTGTCTCTTTTCCATTTTTGTAAAGCACTGTGAACAACCCTGTGTATGAATTGTGCTATAACAGTGTTTTTCAACTTAAGGGTTGGGACCCCACGTGGGGTTGCCTGGAATTCAAATGGGGACACCTGAAATTTCTAGTAATTGATACAAATTTTTTTTAAAAAATTACTAAAAAATTATTTTTAAATGATTCAATACATATTTCGTTATAATTAAAACACCACACTTTTTTTTTTTTTTATAAAAATCAAGTTCAAATAAAATGCAGGATATAATATCTGAGTGGGCATGTCTTGATTGACCTTGATTATTTGTTTAGTATTAATATTTATCCTTGTAAATATTAATATTATTATATTATATTATTATTCCTTGTAAATCTCCACTGATTGTACATATCCTGACCAAGGAAAAAAAAAATCTCACTTTGTGCAGTAATCTATGCCTGGCTTTTCTGCCTCTGTCCATAATAATATACATTATATAGAATAAATGTGTCTAAAATTAACTTTTATTTGCAACATAGCATAGCAAATTATTATGTGGTCAAAAATAAACTAATTTTAGCAAAAAAAAAAAAAAATGTCAGTGTTTTTAAACATCTGGGATTGCAAGAAATTTGTGATGTTAAAATGGGGTCACAAGGCAAAAAAAGGTTGGGAACCACTGTGCTATACAAATAAATTTGCCTTGGCCTAGTATTTTAGATCAGTTGATGGTTTTGGTAATCAGTGGCTGTTTGGGACTTTATGGGTTAAAAGACTGATATGATTGTGGAAATTATAAAACAAACAAAAAACAAATACAGAATTAGCTCCGATCCCCAGTTTGTGGAAGCTTACTTTGGGTCGACCAGGGGCATGAGCGTCTGCATTCTGGTGAAGGCGTAGGGCCAGGCGTAGCTGAGGGCAGTGGGGCAGTGTTTGGGCAGGTTGTCTTGTCGGAGGAGGCTGTAAACACACAGCACCCAGGGGTCCTTCACAGACTGCGCAAATATCCACACATGCGAGGGGCTCCGAATGTCATAGTGACTGTTGACGAGTAGCGCATTCCACTCCACAAGCCACTGAAGGTCCACGTGGTGTCCAGCTGGTATGGCAGCCTACAAACCAGATAACAGGGCCAAAGGTCAGAGGTCATGTCTGAATTAGACATCCAATTAGGAACATGTGTTCTGCAGTTTTTCTACATAAATATGAAAGAATCACACATGTTTTATAAAATCAGACCTAGTATGATTAGAATATTTTAATTCACTAGTGCATGCAAGGACATTTATATTCTCATTTTATTAACCCATAAAGACCCAAACACCCACTACCAAAACCACATACTGATCTAAAATGCTCAATATCTTTGGAACCACTAAACCTATCCATATATTAAAATAATTGTTGTCAAATGCAGTTTGTCATCTTTTCATGGTCATCAGATATGACCCATTTGTACATTCAGAGGCTTCGTAGTTACCATGAAAACATTATCATCTTCTACAAATGTTGCTTCTCCAAGTAAAACCCATGGAATAGATGGCAGTAGATGCACATGCTTGTTTTTAGATTCTGTTATTGATATCTTTGCTAAAAAAAAGTCACTTTTTCTTCAGTTACCTGTTGTTTTTGATATAATAAACCCTCAATTTCATCTGAGTTCATATGATCTGTGGATTAAATATCGGAAAGTACCTGATTTTTACTAAAAAAAACACAAAATACAGAGGATAATATTAGAATAAAAAATGATAAATCATTTTAAAAAGGTTAAATATAACAAAAAAAAACAAAACTTTGGAACATGCCACAAAGGTAGGTCTGGGTCTTTATGCATGAATGTAGGGGCCAGAGGGCCAGCAGCTGCTTAGATCCTGCCGTTAATTCTACTTTAACATGTTAGATAACAAAACATTTTACTGTTGCACAATCACCAGCATTTGCTAGCGGGTCCATAAGCTTCGACACTAAGTCAACACATCTAATGACCAGCTAACATTTCTATTTGGAAGTCCGGCCACATGAAGTTACCACAGTATGAATAAACTCCAAGAAAAATCCCAGGAAAAGTTAAACAAATAAAGCACATCTCGGTTCAGAATTCAGGTTTAGTTTGGAGCTAAGCCACAGAGCAATGCTACAAACAACTTACTGTGTCAGAGACTGCCACATTGACAAAACTTTCCAGGATTACTGGGCTCAGCTGGTCCATCATCTCTATCATGGGTTTATCGTCGTCCTGCAAAAAACGGGAGTTCTAGTCACCGTCATCAAAGTTTTAAGTCTCTGTGTCAGATCTGACTCTGTCTTACTTTACCTCAGACTGTCCAATGGTCACAAAGAGACTACGTATCTCCTTGAGTATGGAGATGGATAGTCTGCGAGTGCTCAGTTGACAGGAGCAGAGCAGTACAAGCGCTAAACCCTCCACAGCATGAAGGACCGTGGAATGAGGACCTCGCTCTGCAGGGATCTTCAGACTGGCGCTTGTTTGTTGCAGCAGCTTTAAGATAAATACCAAGATATGATAAATCTAGGTGTTAGTAACAGGACTTTGCATGATGCATGTAACGTCATGGACTTGTATATATGGAAAAGTCTAAATACATATCGCTCAGCGCAGACATGTACCTCTGCAGTGTGTATCTTAGCAGTGTCGCTGGTCTTTCCTGGGACTGCCAGCGCAAGTTTCCACTGTGTGAGCAGTTGCAGAAGCAATTTGAGAGATGTGTCTAACAATCCCTGGTGGGTGTCTTGGACCTCACGTAAGAGGAAGTTAGTAAAACCAAACAGGACGTCGTCACGCCAGTCTGAGAAATCCACCAGCAGACTTTGCAAAGAGTTCTGGGCAATGAGTCGCAGCTCGTCATCCATGTGTATAGTTAACCTAATATGGTGAAAGATAAAGAACCCCCCCCAAAAAAACAAGACAGATTAATTAATTCTTTATCAGGCAAGTGACTATCTTTGATCATTTCGCTAATCTTGTGCCTCAGCAAACTCCAGAAGCATGTTGGTTTTTATAACACTATATAGTGATTCAGAGAGACTTTTTAGACATTTTGAAGCTGTAAGTAGTGAATATGAGTGATTTTTGTCAGTTTAGGACCTTGTAACAGTTGTTTTATTGCATGTGTTTACTTTTTAGCAAGTGCTGCTCAGATGTTTCACCAAAAGGAGGGAGACTGTTGTCACAGCAGCCAATGAGGAGGTAGATGACCAATGTCACACTAAGATTGAAATTTGAAGTCCCTCATAAAGGGTTTAATACATGCTTGTCAATTTGGGGTTGACATTTCTTGCCAGGCAGGATTTCTGTAATGCACATGTCTTATCTGTTACATTTGTGGTAAAAATCAGACAGCAGAAAGTTTTGTTGAAATAGTTCTTATTAATTAGCTTTTTGTGGTAATAATGTATTTGTCAACATACATTGAAAAGTGAAAACTGATATCCTCAAAGGTTTGAACCTATTATGTCATATTTGGCATTGCATTAAAGCTAAAAAGAAAAGGGCTTACAATTTATTCGAAACCAAAATTTTTGAATGATTTTTCAGGTTTATGCTATTTATCCAAATAAAAATTACAGACTTTTTCCGGGGTGTTTCAAAACTACTATATTTTTTCCGTAAGGCCTTAACTTAATGTAATTGTATATTTGCATGACTCCTTTGTGGGTTGAGATTGTACCTTGTGTAATAAAAAAGTTAATTTTAATAAAGGATCAATGAACAAATGCATAATTCACAGTGAATTATGTTTTACTAATAGAAACAGTTTAAAAATTTGTGAAAATCACATAAGTGCATGGATATCACACAAACAAGTTTCACTAGATTCATTGGAGTACCAACTGGTTAGTAATGTCATATCAAGTTGTTGTTTTTTTTATCTGTTTTCCTCATGTATTTCTTAATTAATGTACCTTCAAATATATTCTAAAATTTGACAATGAGGAAAAACTTTTTTCCATACTACATTACAATTTTCACTCAACATTCCAGACTTTTCAAGGTCTGGAAAACAGCCTTTCAAAATTCCATACTTTTTAAAGACTTTCATGTCCTGTGCAAGCACCTTGTTTTTGCATGGCACAAAGCCAAACTGAATTAACCAGAAACTCAGATGATTACCCTGGAGGTTATTTTTTCAAAAATCTGTCAACAAGCCTGGAATCTCTCCAGAGGACATTGATTAGATCTCTGGCTAATTATCTCAGCACACACACCGAGACTGTGGGCTTTGTTGTTTTATCTCAGTTATGTAATACTATATGTAGTGTATACAAAGTGGTTATTTAATGAACTCACCGAGAAAGCAGGTCTATGAGCTCTGGTTTGGACATGCCATCAGGGAGCATGCGAGGAATGGCAGCGACACATGTCCTGAACAGGTCGATTTTGGGCTTCCTTTCACCTCTGCGGGAGGAAGATTTTAAATTCAGCGACAAAAGTTTACCTTTTATTTTGTAAATGCAAAGTAAAGATGTTTTGGCTAAGTGTCACAAGTGTTACTTAACACATAAAAACCCAAACAGCAACCATCTTGTGGCCTATAATATTTAATAACTTCTGATCCACTAATCCTATCAACACACAGAAATAATTGGTTTAAAATACAGTTTATCATCTCTTCATGGTCATCAGATATGACCCAACTACGCTTTCAGAGACTTTGAAACCCTGTAATCTTCTACATCATTGATTCCCTGGTAAAAAGCTGTCATTTATCACTAGTTTGATAAAAACAGTGAATGGATGTCACTTCCTGTGGTTGAGTGCAGACAGTTTTTCAAATCACTCTGAGAGCAGCCGTGAAGAAACAGTTAAAATCAACTGTGTCTGAGACACCAAAGGTTGGAGGGAGGACGTTTCGGAGATACTGAAGGAG
>JAPTGZ010000006.1:35360293-35370710 GCA_029814645.1 Fowleria isostigma | reverse complement strand
TGTATTTTTATATGTATATATATATATTTTTTTTTTTTTTTTTCCCCCCTCACGGCAGCTTCATAACCTGCAGCTGCATCCCCTTGTGTTATATTTCCAGGGAAGCAGACTGTTGATAAAATCATAGATAAACAAGTGGCCTTCCTTGGTGCTTTTGTGTGGGTCCAGGCTTTGCTGCTCCTCCAGGGGGAGATTAACAGGTAGATGACAGATTGAAACCAGACCGGGAGGGGATGATGTATCGGTGCATCAGATCCAGGAAAATGATATACAATTCTCATCTCAACAGAGAGGGCTGCTGATACTGTTTACAGACAACATTTTTCAGCTGCTGTTGACCCTTGTTTAAACTATTAATTAGAAATTGCTTCAGGAAAAAAAAAACAACAACAAAAAAACATGGTAAGAAATATAATACCACAGCCATTCTTTGTCTAATTAAACCAGTAATGATTTTTACATGTTGTATTATTAGATTAAATGATTTAAAACACTTCAGACATCTAGAGTGTTTACAATAATGTAATCTTTAAGGTAAGATAAGACAGAACAGATGTCTGACTTCTAAGTGTAATGTCTATGGTCCTTCATCTAAATAACAATAAATTAACATATGAGCTTGCCTAAGTAATTTCCATAAAAACATTAAATGTCAAATGGAAAACATGCAAATCAAACAGATCCATCATCTGTTTACAGACATGAAGGTAATGCATTTATCTTGGGAGGACAACACTTTGGCACCGTCTCTTAGCCAAACATAGGGATGTTGGCACAAGTCACAGCCTGTTATCAATAACAACACTGCCACATATGCACTTAAAGTTATAGACTTGGCTCAGCTTGTTTAACTTTTGGGGCTTTTCAAGGCTTCCTTACCATTTTCTGTCATAAGAAGACAAAAACGTTTTAGTGATGAGGGCCAAAAAAAAGCTGCTAGTTCTCTCTAAGTCAGCCCCTGACTGCAGAAACACTGACCAAGCCGAATGCACTCAAACGAGACAGATACGATTCTACTGATGTTTTGACCAGCAAGTGGCAGCGGGTCTTGTTGCTAAACCTAAAGTGGAAAGAAAAACCTATTAAAGTCCTCTTAGTAGAGCAGAGCGCTGGGGCTGCAGTGTGCCGTGCATGGTGTGCCAAGTGGCTAGCTGTGCATAAAAGGAAATCATTGCCGTGGCTGAAGCTGCCAGGTCCTGGTTTTCACTTAAGTCAATTGTAACCAGTTTATCTGACTAAGAGAATAAATTGTCTTTAATTTCTCACTGTCCCATGTCCCACCTTGACCCTTCATGTAAATGTAGGCCTCTTATTGAAGTGGACCCTGCTCTGAGAAAGAAAATGCATTAATGGGTAGAATAATTATTGGGTTTCACGTACAAGAAAATTTGTAATGCACATTAAACACCCCTGTTCTGTAGTGTCGTTAGAGCCCGTAATGAGGATGGCAGAGTGGCTTTAATGCTACACTGGGCAAGGTATTCATGTAAAAACATACCCGTTTTAGTACCCTTGGTCAAAACACTGAGCTCAGGTGGATAAAGGCATTGCATCTTTGTAAAAAGCAATCATTATCAACATGTACATTGTCAGTTTGATATTAAAAGTACATAATTTAAGAAAGCTGCAGTTCTGTTCAACAAAGGATGCTCTTATTAGATCTCTTGCTTCTGTTGTCCCTTTGGTATGCTCTGGCATAAAGCAATCAGAGTCAGGGTTAGTAAACATGAGTGTGCTGTGTGCTGTTACTGATGATACATGAATTCTTGGTATAAACACTTACTCCTTGGTGCCATTTGGAGCTGTCAGTGCGCCAAGTGAAGCTTTGGAGGTGGTTCAATAAGCACTGATTTAAAGGCTTCCTTGAGTATTTAGTCCTTAAGAAGTTAGAATAAAAACATTAGCAGCATATGACCTCACACTTCTCTCAAGCTTCAATTGTATAGGAACTTGGTGATAACCCGTCTGTTTAAACAACATTAGTTGAATAAAATAAGCATTAAAACCAGACCTTGAAGATCCTGCTTGGTCTTTATACACCTCATGTCTGATTTTTTCCGTCACAGAATAAAGCCATTGCTAGCTGCTGATGATTGTGTCAGATAACAGTTATAATCTTTCAGTCAAACTCTAATCATCTACACCAGGGGTGTAAATATAAAAGGTATATTCAGGAATTTAACCTAAATGACCTCAAACACCCACACATTCAAAATGTTTAATAACTTTAGAGGTATTAAACCTATCAACACATTTAAATAAAATGCAGTTTCTCAGCTTTCCAGTGTCACCAGACATGACCCATTTGGATGCTTATGATCTCAGTAATGAATGTGGAACCACTGTCATTTTCTGCAACATTGATTCACCATTAAAACCATGTAGTTTGACAAATGACAGTCATTTCAGACACTTGTTATTACATTCAGTTAATGACGTTTTTGCAGAAAAAACTCCCTTTATCTTTAGTTTTCTCTGTTGATATAATAACCTTTGAATTTACTCTGAGATTCTATGAACAAATACATGATCAGTAAAATAATTCTGGTGAACTTCCTCACTGAAAAGGTTAAAATGCAGTGGGCAATATTAGGATAAATGGTGATTTCTTTCTTTCTTTCTTTCTTTCTTTCTTTCTTTCTTTCTTTCTTTCTTTCTTTCAGTTAAAAAAATGCTTATCTTACATGAGCTATGCTTTTTTTCTCGTATACTATAATCAGTATATTGATATTGTCCCTGTGTTGATATTCTATTTAATCATGTCATGAAAGCATGCAAATTATATAGTGGCTTATGGCCTTCTGGTTTGGTGTGTTTGGCAAAAGCATATTTATTGCTTTCAAGCATTTATTTGTTGCTGAGGTTTTTATTCTTTCCTTAATTACTGTATAGTGGGTGCATGATGAATGTGTAGACATTGTGTTTATAATATATGGCAAATCTATTCTATTCTATTCTATTCTATTCTATTCTATTCTATTCTATTCTATTCTATTCTAACTACCTTAAACCACTGATATAAAATATGATGCTTTAATACTTTTTTGAAATCATGACAGTAACCATTATATACAACTTCTGATCTTCTATATCATTCATTCCTAAAATAGAGAAAACTTGACATGTCATCCACTGTTTCTGTCATCATGCATCTAATTCAGGCCTGCAGCACAAAAATGTCACATTGCAACCTTGTGCACAATTTTCTTACCAATCTTTAGGGAGGATTTGTGCAGCACAGTGCAGTCCACACAGCCAGAACACATATGTTGAAAGCTTTGGTCCACAGTCTTGACCTGCCACTTCAGTGCCTCCCCCCTCTCTATGAAGAACTCATCTCTTACATTGCAACTCACAGGTTTCAAAGGCGGACCCCTAAAACTCCATTAAAAAAAAAAAGCTAAAGAATGAATCAAGGGTCATCTCACCCTAGACTTATAGCAGTGGGACAGGCTGCACACAGACAACTTTTCACATTATTGAAAGAAATCCCCCAGTATGGAGTTTCTGCTGTAGAATCAGCAGCTTTATATCTGTGAAAGAATACCTCGGAAAAATGTCAAGCTGGTATTGAATTTACACCCCCCCAAGAGAAAAGTGAGGCACAACTTACTTTGAAGAAGATGTGGCTAATGTGATTTTACGCGTGTCTGTGTGGGTCATGGCTTTCACAACCGGTTTATGGAATCTCTCTTTAATTGGTTTGCAGACTTTGATCTGAGCTGGAAACTACCTGCATGTGTATCACAGCACAGCACTGTGACGATCATCCACATCCTTACCATCGCACTTTCTTTATCCTGGACTTTTTTTTATATGCTGGAAAAATCAGGGTGCAGTGCCTGATCTGGTCAGAGCTATGTTGCTGAGTTATGGAGCTGCTTTGAATTATGGCTTTCGTTTTGTGGTGGGTATCCTCGGAGAATTCTCACCTTTACCAATATGCTGCAGGCAAGAACACATGGCCCACTGCAAAAACACAGCAAACATGTCTGTTTAATTATAAATCAAAATGCATTGCTTTTCAGTATCTTAAAGCACATGCCAGATGATTGCAGATAACAGATTTTCATGAACACATTAATTTTACATGATTGAGAAATGTGATTTTCTACAGTGTTTTCTCTGGATTGTACCTGGTGCTTTATAACTCTCCAGCGCTGAGTAGCTCTGCTGTCATTGTGACAAAACCTAGTGTGTGCATGCAGCTGACAAAGCAATTTTGTTATTCTGGCTTGGACAAAGCTCGTGGGCATGCTATCATCTTGAATCAGTTGCATGTTATCCCTGAGTGTGAAAACACTGACGTCTGAGAGGTTGATGGCTGGCCATTGAACTCCAGCGGTTCCCGCCATTGGATCAGCTCTCATCAGCTGCTGTGTCTCTTTGAGTTCACACATTACAAAGATGCGGTTCAGCAAGTCACACAGACTTGATATTTTACCTTCTGACATATCTTTGAGAACCAGATGCAGGTGACGTGGGTTCCTTTTCAGAAGTGTTGGTGCTTGAAGCTTCACTCAAAGAATGTCAAATCAAGTCAGAGTGTATATCATCTTACACCTGCTTGACCAAGTCTTTCAAAATGTCTCTCCCTTCTGAAGTGTGTTATTATAATCTCATACACATGTCAAGGGTGGCATTCCTTAAAAGATGTCCTTTTTCATGTTCTTTGACGCCATCTGCTGGATCCCCATCAAATTAATTTCAACAGAAGCTCTGGTCGTCTGAGTGTGCTGCATTCGTCTAATGATACATCTCATACAACTCCTGAAAATGATTTATAAATAATTGAACCATTGGATAAAGGGGTTATACGTTGCATTGATATTCCAAGATATTAACAGTAGGGATGTCATGAAACAGAAAACACTTAGCACTAACACTTAACACTTGCATCACCCACTTGATAAATTATAAAGCTCATTGTTAACAAACATCTACATTGTAGATTGTATTATCAAGTTTTCTTTTTTAAAGTATAACTCAATCGATTGTTTTGATATCAGTCAGAATAACACTGTGCTGCAACAGCTGATAGTTTACATTGTTGCTCTGTGAGCTTAGCTCTGTTTTTAGACATAAAACACAGTAAAAACACAAATCACCTGTGTTTTCTGTACAGTTTGTGTCATGGTGGCTTTTCCCTCCAGCTCTCCACACCTGTCGTTCATCCCTCAGCTCACACCTGCAACCCATCACCCATTAGGACCCCATATATATAGCCCAGTTTCTTCAGCACGTACCTGATTGCTGCGTTCCTTCTCTCACATTTACATCATGACACCCAATCCATTCATTCACCCTGCGAACTCCCTGGAATCCTCGCCACAAGATTTAAGTTTGTTTTTCTCTGTTTAGTGTCTGTCAATAAAGATTACAATCCAATGCAGCACTATGCATGTGAGTCCTTTTCTTCACCACATGACAGTTTGTGTTGTCAATAGCTGCACTAAAGACTTAGAATTGTTCAAACAAGGTCAGAACTGTCACAGTTTAGTCTGAACTATGAATTCCATCAAAGCAAAAATAATAACATCACACAATAACTTTATACCTTCATACACCTCACAATGGAACTCACCAGTGTCAAAGAAATGCTGCCATTGCAGCATCAAACTCCATTCTTTTCATTTAGTGCTGTTACCATTGATGGAAATGACAACAGTGCTTTCAGCTTTTGTCGCTTTGTTTTAAAGTTTTTTTCTTAGTAGTTCTCATTTCATCTCATCATTTTCTGACACTTCTGTCAAAAGACCTCATAGCATTAGTTTCCATCATCATTGGAGATCAGCAGAGTGATTCCCTACCCCCTCTAGTGGTCATATAGTACCACCAGACTGTTTCAATAAACTCAGTTCATATCATTACAGTCCAGGACACTGTCAATCTTAACTCTTTAAATATTCTAAAATACTATAAGAAATACTATCTACTATGTAGCCCCTTCAAATTCTGAATATATGTAGACATAATATTGATAATGGATTAGATTCATATAGTGCTTTTCTATTAACGCATAATACTCAAATCATGTACAATGGATCCATTATTCATTCACTCACACTCTAATGGTGGTAAACTACATCTGTAGCCACAGGTGCCCTGGTGCTGACTGACAGAAGTGTGGCTGCCAATCTGTGCTTAGAACCCCTCCAACCACCACACAATAATATAATATATGTCATATGCATTCATACACCAGTGTGAGTAGCAGCACTGGAGGCAAGGTGGGTTAAGTGTCCTGCCAACAGCACCTGACTCGGACAGAGTGGGAACTGAACTGCCAATCCTTCGGTTATTGGACAACCTGCTCTAAAGCCTGAGCCACGGCTGCCCAAGGACGTTACACAATCTCCTCTGAAATTCTTGGACTTCACATTTAATCCACTGACAGTGGTGGTTGATCATCTGGGACAAACAATTACTCAATTTTTTTTTTTTAAGACAGTGAAGCCAGTAAATCATTTGAACCTATTGACTGATAGCAAACATGCCCTGATATATTAGTGGGAAAAGAAAATGAGAACTGCATGAAATGTCAGAATTTACTTTCTCCTCTCTGTCCAAGACCAAAATACCAAAAAAATGAAGATGAATCCTTTCACATCACTGTCGACAAATGAAGCTAAAACAACAGTTTGACCTGACTGACCTGAGCTGAGGAGTAGAGCAGTAAAGCCATGTCTGAAAATATTGACTGGTTGGTAATTAAAGCTGCCAACCATATATTTAACCACTTCACCTCTGAAAACATCATCTGCCACAGGATGCATTGTCCCTTAGACTCTAAACAGAAAAGATGCAGAAATCTACTTTCATCTCAAGACCACTTTACTTTCACTTCTGAAAGATAATTATATAATTTCGGCTCAGTGATGCCAAAACCTTTTGAACACTGAAAGTGTAAAATTTCTCTTATCTCTACTTGCAAGATCTGTAACACCTAAATGTCAAATGAAAGCTTGTAATGACTTTTAATTGCCACTTCATGAAGTCACCTTGGTTCTAGTACTCAGTAATAGAAAAAAGACCAGCTCTAACTGATTTATTCAGCCAGTTTTAACTTAGTTAGAACAGTAATTGCTTGGAAAATAAAACATCCAAACATTTCATTGGGGCTCTGGGTGGTCAGTCATGGCTCTCATCAGTACATCTTTAAAGGAGTTGCTATGAGTTATATAGCTCAACTGACATTAAACCAGAAAAGACGTGATTTAGTTTTTCTAAGTGTTGCTGTTGCTCAATATAATGTGTGAAGAATATACACTTTTCAACCCCCCAAAAAGTCCTCAACCAGAGTCAACCAGGCAAATAGTTCAGATCCTTTCACGGGATAATTATGGCAATAATGAACGTGTTTCGACTCAAACAGTTCCTGCCGACTTGAATCATCTAGTGATCTAAAATGTTTGATAATTTTTTCAACAGTAAGCCTATCAATACATCAGTATAATTCTGGTAAAGTGGCAGTTCTTTCAGGTTTTCAGCAACGTCAGATATGATCCATTTGGATGAGCCGAGGTCTGTAGTGAACATAGAAACGCTGTCATTTTCTGCAACATTGATTCACAAATAAAACCCATGTAGTTATGGAAGGGATTGTAGATACTTGCTTTTACATTCAGTTAAAAATAGATTTTGCTGAAAAAGTCACATTTCCTTCAGTTTTATGTTTTAATAACTTACCGTCTGAATTTTTTTTCTAACTTTTATTAACATCTCTATGGTCACTTGAGGATGACATATATAAAGTTACTTGGGAAAGGTTATTATTTTCTCCTTTCATGCTTCTAAAACCTGCAATTCTATACCAAGTAAAATTCATGAACTTCTTCCATCTTGCCTCATTTACCAAACATCTCAAATCATGGCTATTAGAAAATCAGAACTGTAATCATACCCCTCTGTAATTAATTTGGGCTTCTTCTCAAGGACTCTGTGTAATTTGTTTTAAACGGGTAAACATGATATCTGTGCAACATAATTATGTGTAATAGTGTTAAAGGGTTATGTGAAATAGTGATAACGGGATGGATGCAAAAGGGGTGATGAGATATATACAATAGTGATAATGGGATATGTGAAATAGTGAGAGATTAAGAGGTTAGAGACTGAGAGCAATGTACATCAGTTGCAACTGGAAATATGCAATGTAATTATGTGCAATAGTAACAGAGAGGTATGTGCACTATGACAGTGTGCAATAGTGATAGAGGAATGCGTGTATTAGCAGTAATTGAAATTTGGTATAAAATCATGTTTAATAACAACAACAGGATGTTTTCACTATATTATGTGCAAATCTAAATCAATTCTTGCTTGGTGTTTGCCTTGGTCCCCGCTTTTTTGTCTGTTTGTGCTCACTATGTGTTGTTTGCTTGTCTTTTTTTTTTGGTGTTGTTTTTGTTTCTTTGTTTTTGTTTGTTATTTTACCTGCCAATAGGACTTGAGATGGAGATTAGCTGCACGCGATAATCTCTCATATTTACGTGTAAATGTTCATTAAAAAAAAAACTGTCCCATTTTTTAAAATAAATAAATCAGTCATTCAAATCATTCATTCATACATGTAGAGAAAAATGTCACCAGGAAAAACCTCTAGGTCTTAAAGGGTTAAACATCCATCATTTTATAGAGGCCAAAAAGCTTGGACTGGGTTTCAATGGGAAAGGTCACATGGTCTGATGGGTTCAGAGCCACGTGAAGCAATTACCCATCATGCCTAGTACTTATAGTACAAGCCTGTGGGGGGCAGTGTTATAATCCGAGGTTGATTCAGTTGGTCAGGTCTAGGTACAGCAATATTTTGTGGCTAAAAAAGCAAATACATTTTGTGGAATGATGGCACAGTAAGTACACCCTTGAGGAAAAATAAAAAACAATAAAACTAGGGTGTGCATTTAGTGTAGTCATTATGGAGAGGAGCTGAAGTAGATTTTCAGCACTTGGTCATGTAAATATGGAAACATTATCATTATAATTATAATTTTTATTATTAGGCCTATTTCCTTTGGGGTGCGGGGGCACTCCTGAAGCCCTTCTATGACTATTGTGGCATCTGCCATCTTTTACTGCACAGTCTGCTCGGGGGGCAGCATCACAGCAGCTGACAGGAAGAGGCTGGACCAACTGATAAAGAAGGCCAGCTCTGTCCTGGGATGTCCTCTGGAACCTGTGGAGGAGGTGGAAAGGAGGAGGAGGATGACTGCCAAGCTGTCCTCCATGATGGACAAAGACTCCCATTCCCGTCCAACACTCACTGACTGCACTAAGGAGTTCCATTATCGACAGGATGAGACACCCCAAGTGTGTGAAGGAGAGGTATCGCAGGTCATTCCTTCCTGTAGCTGTCAGGATCTACAACAGAAACTGCAACAATAACTACTCCAAATAATCTGTACAATAAACATGGCAACTAACAGTGCAATAAAATGTACTTATATGTATAATGTGTATACATGTCTATATATATTCATGCGTACATATGTGTGTATAGGTGTGCATATGAGTATCTCCCCATTTCCCCTATCCTCTATCAACATGTGCACAAATAAATGAATAGTATTTATAGATTTCTGATTTGTCTTTATTTTGTTTTTGCTCTTGAGTGCTTTGTATGTACTCCACTCTTGCTGCTGTAAACCTGGAATTTCCCCTTGTGGGACTGATAAAGGAATATCTTATGTCATCTTAGCCTAGTTTAGCATATTATGTCTGTTGTTGCTTTTGAGCCTTAAATTTGGAAAGTTAAGTGATTCTGGGTTAAGCATTTATTCTCATACCCAATTTCCCAGTTTGGGATTAATAAAATACTTCTATTCTATTCTTGCACATACCTGCATCGTTTTTAAATATTTCTTCATTACTACTTTTAATTATCTCTTGGAGGGCGTTCTTGAGTCTTATAATAATAATAATAATAATAACTAGAAAAGCACTCAGAGAGTGCAGACCTCTGCCAAGCATGATCATTCCCTCATATTGTGATTCACACCAAAGTAATAATCCTACATTTATTTGTATATATTTTACAGCAAACGTAACATATACAACAACAACATATGTACAAAGAGACATTTGTTCTGATCTGGGTCACAGCAGCTAAGAATCAACTTCCAGTTATATTGATTAAAATCTTAATTTTCAGAGGGGGTGTAGTCATTTATGCTGAGCACTGTATCTGTATGTTTTGCACATTTGTGGGCAGTTATCACAGCTGTAAACCCTGGTTGGTGGTTTGATTCCCTGTCTTTGACAGTAAGACTCCATTAAGTCAAACAGTCCAGGTTTTCTCTTCACCATGAAGATCCACAGTTCCAGAAGCTCCTCCAGGGGGAATCTATTTCTCTGAAAATATACAAAGTGGATAGACAATGTAAGTTTTAATGGAAAGATTTTGGAATTTACCATGGTT